>PVIU01005783.1:0-109073 GCA_004026605.1 Ondatra zibethicus
GGTGCATAGGTGCAGGACACACAGGGTGCATAGGTGCAGGACACACAGGGTGCATAGGTGCAGGACACACAGGGTGCATAGGTGCAGGACACACAGGGTGCATAGGTGCAGGACACACAGGGTGCATAGGTGCAGGACACACAGGGTGCATAGGTGCAGGACACACAGGGTGCATAGGTGCAGGACACACAGGGTGCATGTGTACAGGACACACAGGGTGCATGTGTACAGGACACACAGGGTACACATAGTGCAGGGCACATGGATGCAGGATACACAGGGTACAAGGATGCAGGACATACAGGGTGGTTAGGGGGACAGGACACACAGGGTGCGTGTGTACAGGACACACAGGGTGCATGGGTGCAGGACACACAGGGGACCATGGATGCTAGAGGCACCTGCTACTTCCCCCTGGTGTGGTCTTCGCAGAGCCTGCCCCCACCCCATCTCTTCCTAACCACTCCCATTGTTGTGTTGGGCAGTAGCATGGATCACACTGTGCTGTGATTGGCTGTTTGCTGCTGTCATTGCACTGTGAGCCCTTTGAGGGTGGAGGCTTGTCTAGCACGGTATTCTCAGCAGGACAGTTTACTGGCTAATCATGAAAGAAGGAAAGGAACGAACCAGATTTATCCTGTACATCTAGAAATCAAAGGTGTAAAATGCAGTGGTGGATGGGCTGGCAGCCAACGGGGAACAGTGCCGCAGAATGCTATTGCAAGTCCAGACAAAGCTTGGGAAGGACCTGGTCGAGGACAGGACCAGTTAGACCATGAGCAGGATTGTCTAGGACGGAGATGAGGACAAAGAACCCCAAGGATTTGGTGCGATTTTTGGTGTTCAGAAAACTTTAAACTTAGTAACTCCTGAGTTTCTATTTTTTTTTTCCTGTTGTTAAGCAAGTACCTCTTTATAATTGGGACTCATTTGAGCTTATATGAAATGTACTCACCTGCATCAAAAACATGTACAGTAGGCAGGACAATGACCCCTACCCCACAAAGAACCATGTCCTAATCCTGGAAGCTGAGAATACTGCGCTAGACAAGTCTCCCTCCTCAAAGGGCTCACAGTGCAATGGCAGAAGCAAACAGCCAATCACAGCACAGCGTGATCCATGCTACCGCCCAACACAACAATGGGAGTAGCTAGGAAGAGATGGGGTGGGGGCAGACAGAGGTTACATGACAGGATAATTAAGGTTGGGGTGGGATCAGAGCTGCTAACCAGTTGGCGTGGTGTAAAGAGATTGTTGATTGCACAGGTGGGTGCGGTCTGGTTAAGGGGGGAGTTGAGGAGGTAACCATAGAGACAAAAGTGCGAGAAGGATTTAGTTCCCCTGGAAGTAAAGAAAGGGGTCGTGAGCCTGGAAACGTGGGATTAGTCTAGAATCTAGGGAAGGTAATAGAAGATTCTGGAAGAAACACAGCCTTTCTGCAACGCTGATTTTAATCTGATGTGACGCTTCTTACTTCCACCCTCCAGAACTATCGAGTGAACTTGGACTGCTTCAGGCTCCTGTTGGGGATGGCTTGTCACAATAGCAACAGAAATCTCACACATACCAACAAAAATCTCACACAATGGGCTTTGTGGGCGTCTTGGTTTTAGTATTCTGGGGGCTGGCTTGAGAGTAAACTGTATAACAGATGAGCCACCAGCTGGGTGCTGAATCATTGGCCATTTCTATCGAAGGCCCTTCCTTGATCATCCATGACCTGTCACTGGGCTGAGAAGCCATCTGTTTGGAGCAGAAGACAGGACATAGTCATTCCAGGCCCTAGAGGGTTACTTTTCTTTTCTGAAAGAAAATGCCCTTGTCATTCAAGGAGTAAGATTTGCTTACAGAGGTGTCAGCTGCCAACAGGGGGAGCTCTTCTCTTCATACCAAGACTCTAAGTCCTGCAGTAGGGCTATCCAAAGGTGAAGCCAACAGCTTAGCAGGGAAGAGAACCCCAGTGCCCATGACGTGCCAGGCATGCTTGAAGATCCGTTTCCTTTCTTAACACTCTGTTAGCACTGAAAATCCCAACTCAAATAAAAGAGAGACGAAGCCAAGATTCAAACTAGGGGCGTCTCTGGAAGGTTCCTCCACCTCGTTGTACAGAGAGAACCTCAGAAGGGCTGCCAGAGACCGTGGCCCTTCCTGGGTCTTTAAGGGCGATCTCTGTGAGCTGTGACCCCGCCCCATCTTCTGCCCACAGTGTGCAGCTGTGTCCATGGCGTGTGCAGCCGCGGGCTCAACGGTGACGGGACCTGTGAGTGCTTCTCTGCCTACAGGGGCCCCAGATGTGACAAGCGTAAGTGACTGTGTGTGGTTCCTCACTGCTGCCCCAGACCAAAGAGATGAGGTGTTCCACCTGGCGGGGGAGGGGGGGACACGGACAGATTGCCAAATGTTTTGTATGAGGAGACCAAAATTTAAGCAAACGTGGGGGGGATAAAGCTAAAGAGAAGAGAAAAGGGGGGAGGGTGGTGTGGCCAGAGGGTGGTGTGGCTGTGGGAAGGCTGAGCAGGAGGCAGCAAAAGGGGGAAGGGGGTCCAGAGGGAAGTATTCAGGCTGGGGGGCCAAGAGGGGCTATCCCGGTAAGTTAGTCCATAAAGGAGACAAAGTATGCTCTCAGTTACAGAAACACATGAACAGACACAGGCAACAGGACAGTTTCCTATGTGACTTACCCAAGGGCACCAGAATGGCAGATAAAGTGGGGGTTCAAAGCGCTGGGATCCGTGGGAAATTATTTAAGCAGTCTATGACGCCGGGTCCAGTTAGAAGATGAAGAGCAGGGGAGAGATAAACAAGGGGAGATGGTGGGAGACCAGGACGCTGAGGGAAGAAACCTTAGGCGTTTCTTAGCTTAGGGCGCCTGGAGTCCTAAGGAAGTACCTGGAAGGAGACAGCATCCCCGTGCCTTGTTAGATACGGTATGACGGCAGACATGGAAGGCAGAGAAATTGGCTGTTTTGCCCAGGTCAGCATTGGACCACAGTCTCCTGACAGTCACGGGCAGCCCTCTAGGGACCTGGTGAGTGAGGCTGGTGAGCCAGGGTGCAGGGGACAGGTTTACCTAGAGTGTTCAGCGTCTCCTTGGAGAGGGGTGTGGGAAAGTGAGCACTGGGTCTATGCCAAGAATGCAGCATTAAGGAGGGAGGGTGCGTTCTGGATGCACCGCCTGGGCAGACATCCCACTGAGGCCTGTTAGCTGCAGCAAGGGCAAATAAGACAGAGACGCCACACTGAACCCTCCCCCACACCCCCCCGACCCCGCGTCCCAGAGCTACTCCTGCCTGCTACAATATCGCGCCAGCGCCCTCTACTGGCAGAACTTAATTCTCTCCAAAAAGGCAAAATCCATTCACCCCGCCTTTCACACCCCTATCCCAGGCCTACCACAGCCATATGGCAAAGCAGTTTACACAGGATGAATTGGAAGCCGAGATGTTTTTAAAAAATAAACAACTTGGCCATATTAGCCTGTGACACTAGGCTCAGTCAGCGTATCATCTGGGTTTTAGTCTCCTATGGAACAAAAAGGTTAGAAAAGTTTGGAATTCTACATGGGAGCCGGGTTCTGTGTTCTCCACAGAGGAGACAGCCCTGCAAACCATTGATTCCCACGGGCCCTCTGTGACCTCGACCAGCCTCCTTCCAAGCCCCACGCGCCACCACCCAGTAGATCTAGGAGCAGATGGCCCTCCCAGAAAACCTCCCAAGGAAGAACAACGTCAAATTCACTCCCAAGCGAAAAAAAATTTTTGTCGAATCAAAAGTTAAACAAGAGACTGGCACCAGACCATGGCTGAGTTTTAAAAATAGACCCAGGAGCAGCTAATGCTCAGAATCAGACATGAGAATCAGCAATAACCACAGGGTGAGAAGCCCACAAGTAACTATGCTAACATATAAAGCCAGACTGAAGTCGGATGACCACTCTGGAGCGTGCTTTTGTTTGGTTTTGATTCTATTTCTCAGTTTGCACATGGATTATGACCATCTATGGGCAGAAAGGAATAGCAGGGAAGGAGGGGCTTACCTTGAAGGAGTTTACCTTGAAGGGGGAATACTGAGAATGGGTAGATAAGAACACATGAACCAATAAATCCAGGGCATAGCATTTGTAAGAAAAAACAAGCTGGAAATAATCTAAATGCTGAACTTGGATGAATAAATTTTGCTACATCCTAAGCTAGTTAATGCCAAATTCTATATGAAATAAACACCAAAAACAAAAACCTTCAAGGGTTTAACATAATGGTCCTCCAGCCATGTACCAGGGCACCACATCAAAGCCGTGAGTACTTTGGGATTAATTAAATTCTTGGGAGAAACAAGGAGAGAGGAAACACGTACCTGACCCATGCCTGCTAGCTTGGGTTCGTTCATAATTCCATAGCTTACGCTACATTTTTTTTACATGACATAGTATCTTTGCCCAGCTGCCCTGTTAGTGGTTGTTGGGGTTAAAAGTAAGTCCCAGAGCTGGGGAGGCAACTCCATGGATCGGAGAACTTGCTGTGTAAGCATGGGGGACCTGAGTTCAAATGCCCAGAGTTGGGTGTGGCTTGCACACATAGAACTCCGGCACTGGGGACCCAATGACAGGAGAACAGCTGTGGCTTCCGGGCTACAAGCCTCGCTCTGAGTTCAGTGAGAGACCCTAATTCAAAGGAATATGACTACATAGCAAGTTTGCACCAGCTTGAGTCACAAGAGGTCCCGTGTCAAAACAAACAAGCAAACAAATCGCCTTACCCTACTAACGGGAGGACCTTCCATCGCTTTCCTATGCAGCCATCCCTGAGTGTGCGGCCCTGCTTTGCCCAGAGAACTCCAGATGCTCACCTTCAGGCCAGGACGGAACCAAACTCAAATGCAAATGCCTTCCCAGTTACGAAGGCGACGGCCAACACTGCAAGCGTGAGTAGGAACCCACTCGGTGTTTCTGTGTAGTTCGGAGAGAAACACTCAGAGCTCCGGCCAAAAGCTTGGTGGCCTTCGAAGCTTGGCACACTCCGCTTCTGTAATCAAGCACACACAGAGATGACGTCAGCACGGCATTCATGGTTACAGTCCCTGATGTTCCCGTGTGATCTGTTTGGTGGAGCAGGGTGGTCAAATGGGATGGAAGGCTGTATTTCCTCCAGAACGCGGCCCAACTGCCTTTGTGCTTATGACACATTTGAGCCACCGTTCCCTGGCGGCGCGTTTCTCTCTCCTCCGCCTCTGAGAATGCTAACTCTCCACCTCTCATTGTCTCGTTGTCTCTCAAGCCATCAACCCGTGTTTAAAAAGCATCTGCCACCCTCACGCGAGTTGTACCTACCTGGGACCAAATCAGCACCGTTGCTCATGCCGAAAAGGCTACCACGGGGATGGGCAAGTGTGTCTTCCAGTAGACCCCTGCCAAACCAACTTTGGAAACTGCTCTACAAAGTCTACGGTGTGCAAGTACGATGGGCCTGGACAGGTGAGCTAAGAACACGTGGAATTGATGTGCAGTGCAATTTCTAATTGGTCTTAATGTTAAAAACCTGGAGTCAATTAGAGGGGTTAATGATGACAGAGAAGAGAAGCAGAGCAGCCAGCCAGGAGTTCTTACCTCTACTGAGTCCTCAGACTGAATGCCTTGATCTCCTGTGTCCTCCTGCCTTATATTCGTCTCTCCACCCAGCCACTTGTCTCCTCCTCCCTAGTGTTGGGATTAAAGGCATAGGACCCCCAAGTACTGGGGTTAAAGGTGTGAGCCATCACCCGCCTGATTCTGTTTCTCTTTGAGACTGATCAATTTCATGTAGCCCAGGGCAGCCTCGAATTTACAGAGATCCATCTGCCTCTGTCTCCCAAATGCTGGGATTAAAGGTGTGCGCCACCACTGCCTGGCTTCTATGACTAACTAGAGTGGCTAGCTAGCTCCAAACTCTGCTCTTCAGGCAAGCTTTATTTGTTAAAGCAAAAAAAAAAAAAATACCACCACACTTATGTGTTCAGAAATAGGGAAAGGCTTCCCTAAACTATCCATCTCTAAACGCCACATTCCCAGACCCCCAGCCAAAACGTAACCACCCAAGGTCTCTCCAAACCCCATCCCATGTGGGTACTGACAGGCTATGGATAGAATTCAAAATTAGACTAGATTAGTTTAACCGAAGTTATGTGAATCAGTCGATAGCCCCCTTCAAATCTCTGATTTCGGAATTATCTTTTTAGATTAAGGGAGGCCGTGGGAGCCCAAAAGGATGGAAACTGAACAAAAGCCAGCAGCACTGGAAGGTTGTAGGGACTGAGGATATCCAGGGCGAGCCACCATCCATAACCAATTATGTTATGACCTTGAGTGATTTAAAAAAAAAATGCCCTGGCCTGGAGAACCTACCCTGCTGAGGGAGACTTGTTCATCAGGTAGTTAGTGGATGCTGACTGTGGCCATGCCTGCCCATCATGTTCATGTGGAGGATTGCTACACATGATGGAGAAAAAACTCAGTGGGTAACCCAAACACAGGGTACCCCTGGTGGGAATCTCGCAAATTCTATACAGAATCTGCTCATCTCCCCTCTGAGGAGTAAGGGTATCATACTGCATTCTCCATACCAATTTCTGAGCCAGACTTGCATTCAAAAAAAACAAAAAACAAAAACAAAAACCTCAAGGGACTAAAAGGTCTCTTTCTCACTATGCAGGCCCCTGTAGGAAGCCTCTGTTTTTGCATAGAAGCAGAACAGTGCCTCACCTCAGACTTTTTATCTTGGTGTTGTGCATATTTTGAATCACATCATTCTTTGTTGGATAAGGTGTGTGGCAGCATCTCTGTTCTAATATGCCCGTTCTCCTCTTGTGACCGCGAAAAGTTTCTCTAGAGATCGTCCAGGTCTCCTCCTCCACTGCAAACCCGTGTTCTAGAGGAATAGCGCCTCCCATCTGAATGACAACCTCTATTGACCTGCAAACTGTCTATAAAGGGAATTGTGTGTGGCGGGGGGGTTAAGGTTCAGGAAACAATAAAACTAAAAATCCAAACTTTACAAACAACAGTTATGAGCTTTCTAACAGGAAAGTTATAAAACCGTGACTTAAATTTTGGGAAACTTTGACAAGGGTTTTGGGTAAGCTCACACTTCAGTCCTGTTTACTGTTAGCTTTTGTGGGAGAATATTGACATAGAGCTTAAAGAACAGCAGCTGATGAAAGTAACCAGAGTCCAATTTGGTCTTCTCTCCCTGCCTCTCAAAGTCTCACTGCGAGTGTAAAGAACATTACCGCGACTTTGTACCTGGAGTCGGGTGCAGCATGATCAACGTCTGTGAATCAAACAACCCATGTCACAAGAATGCAAACTGCAGCACGGTCGCACCAGGCCAAGCCCAGTAAGTCTCCTCCGTCTTACTAGGTCTGTCCCAGAAGGCGAAAGTGGGAACCGGCCAATGTGGTAAGTTCCTCGAAGGAGAGGAAGCGTTTCTTAATTGGCCCTATATCTACTCCATCGCAAGCAGTGGCAGCAAGGAGCATAGGAAGCGTTCCCTAGAGCTGCTTAACCAATGAGTGTGCCGATCGTTATTTCCTTCCTGATGATGATGAGATGCCCTGAGCATTGACTTGGCCCAATATTTGGATTTAAGGGAATCCAAAAGGAAACCACTGCGCCTGGAGAAACAAATGGCTGTTGGGACTGCAGTAGTTAGAGCACTAATGTACGTTCCTCTTCCAACCTTCTGGAGACAGTGCTTGTGGGTGATACAGAATAAGACTGGAAAAAAAGCAAATAAGCGTAATAGGTTATTTCCTGAACACAAAGTTTTAGAAGAAGTTTACCATGCGGGAAAACATTTGTTTGTAAATTCCCAAAGCAGGGGCAACTTTCACTGTGGGACAGGAATAATGAGGAGAGTTTAAAGACCTGAGGTTTAGTTGGGCATGGTGGCACCCGCCTTTAATACCAGCACTTGGTAGTCAGAGGCAAACATATCTCTGTGAGTTTGAGGCCAGCTTTGTCTATAGAGCAAGTTTCAAGGCAGCCAGGGTGGCTTAATAAGACCCTGTCTCAAGAAAGAAAGAAGAAAAAAGAGAGTTAGAAAGGAAGGAAGGAAGAAAAGAAAGAAAGAGAAAAAAGGAAGGAAGGAAGGAAGAAAGAAAGAAAGAAAGAAAGAAAGAAAGAAAGAAAGAAAGAAAGAAAGAAAAGGAAGAGAAGCAGGGAGAGAGGAAAAATACAAAGAAACTTGAGGTTAAATTGTGGCTCTGATACCTACCCAGCGCGTGCCCCTGGAAAGGGGCATCACATGTTTGTGTACACAGAAGTGATGTCTACTCCACAGAGCGGCAGGGACAACATGAGAAGACACTGCCATGCAAACCCGGAGCTGCGCTGTTGTGTTTTCGCCAGGAACTGAGCAGAAACTAGAATCCACATGCTTCCCCCTCAGATGATCTCTGTACCACTTAGCTCTCACAGCCGCCAGCTTGGTGAAGGACTGGTGTGCCTCGCCTGTGGCCTCAAAAACATGGCTACATTGAACCAGGCAGTCAGGAAACTGTTTCTTTGCTTCCGGGGCCAGTCACTTTAGCTTTCTCGAGATTTATTCCTTTAAAATTGGGTCTTCAGTGTGCAGGGTTTTCCCCAGATAAATTTAATGACCACCACACTCTCTATAGATAAATCCACTAGATGTGGATGGAGTAGCAGGCTGGGGTATCAGGACTCCTGGACTTACCTCACAACTCCACCACCTAACCTCCGGGAACTGATAGTTGGTTCTTAAACCATGAAGTGGGGAGGACTGTGTCTCCTCTCAGGGCTGTGATGAGGACCAAATGAAAATGTCTTCCTTTTTCCTTAGGCAGAGACTGATGCAGAAATAACACACACCAGCTAACCACAGCCATGCACTGAGGTACACTGCCCCCCCCAAGACATGTGTGGACACATAGGCCCAGCTCTTCCTCAGAGGCTAAGGAAGTGAGAGATAAATAAACCAACTTGCTCATTTATTGCCCTGATAGAAGGTTTGAGTAGACCACCTAATAGAATCTCTCACAAAGACAGAAATATACAGACAAAAATGGAATAACTGAACAGTGTAAACTTCCGCATAACTTGGGTTTAGGGTGTTCAGTAGAACTACAATGAATTTTAGGACTGTGCGTGTCATTTGTCAGCCTTCCCAACCCTCCTCCTCCCAGGAAAGCAAAGTCATCTTCACCTTAAAGAGGCCAAGATAGAAAGTCTGGCTGGGCAGGGCTGGAAAAAGGAGAAGCCGTTGGATTAAAGGATTTGTTAAACTTATGTCTCAACGTGGCAAGTTTCTGCAGAATCTCAAACCACACTGTTAGTCACAGGAGGTCACCAGTTGGGAAGAAGGGGCTCAAATGTAGGCTTGGACACTCACCGCTCAGGTCATCTTGGAGAAGTCTGAACTCTAAACACAATCTCTTTACCTGATGAGAAAGCAAGAGACCACTTACACCTTCCCATGAAGAGCTGGCTCCATTTTCCCCCTAAACTCTATATTATTACTAAAAGAGCAAGTGGCGCCATTCTTGAGACGAGTATGGCTTCCCATTCTACTTACCAGCAAGGGCAGGAGAGAAGGGGCAATAGGTAGAGGAGAGAAGCTTCCTCTGACGTAATTCATTTCGGCTGAAAAGAAGCACGGAGACACGCTGAAAACGCAGCGTGAAAACAGCAACTTCACACTCCAGCCACACAAAAGCACAACAGTAGTGAACGTTAATGACGTTCTGGATCAGCAATCAGGTTCTTTTTGTTCATCACATCCAGTAGGAAGGGGGACTAGCAAGTGCTCCAAGTCCCTTTCCTAAGAGCGCTAATCCCATTGGTGAGGCTCCACCTTCATGACCTAATATGTCCCTAGCGCCTAACATATCACTAGGGAGATGTCAGCATGAGAATTTAGGAAGGGACGTAACCCATCAGTCCAAGCACCGTTCTGTGCCATGTTATTCTTAACTACATGCATCCTAACTTCTCTTCCATGTAGAACACCCTCCAACATGTATGTACACCTGCTTCGTCTGAGTTGGACACACATGGGCGCTATGATGCTCAGCTGGTGTCTCTTCTCCTCTAGGATCGCCCCGCTATCCTTCCCTGTGCTCATCCCTCGGGGCTCTCTGGGACATAATCTACTCTAGCATTTCTGGACCCCATCTGTGATGAGCAATTGGCACACCTAGAGATACGGAAGCCCCTGGTCTCTGTTTCCTCATTTTAAAATGGGGCTAAAGAGATGGGTCAGTAATTGAGAGCACATGCTACTCTTGCCCGAGTTCAGCTCCCAGGACCCGTATCTGGCAGCTCACAACCACTTGTAACTTCAGCTCCAGGGAATCTGACACCTCTGATATTATCAAACACTTCCCTCAAGTATACACAGCCACAGACACACAGAGACACTATACACACACACTCACACAAACACACACACACACAATTTACACATTTAAAAATTTAGTAAGTTATTAAAAGCTCTCCTCTCCTATGTGGGTTGTATTAAATTAGATAATACAGAATCCTCTTAGAAGCATGCCTGGCCTAGGAGTTATCAATAAATGTAAGTTATTACTATCGTTACTGATCTCTGTGTCCAATAGAATACAAGGCTACATCGTAGTCACCTTGGATGTTAGTATCTATCACTGACTAAACAATGGGATGAGTGAGCATTTGGAACAGCTCATGAATCAATGAAGCAAACAAGTGACATGAGGACCTGGAAGAACTACACTAACTCAGCTTACACAGCATCCAGAGCTACTTACGTCAGTGAATAACATAAAATGCGAATGACTTATAGGTGTTTTTAAAGCCCTAAGATAGTGGATGATGTTTGTACTCAATAAAAAAACCTGTCCCCCAAAGAGGCGATTAGGTCCCAGGGAAACTGAGACTATTCAAGTCAGAAAACAATCACAAAGGGCCTGAGGGTTAAAGTAAAAATTAAAAATAGTTACGTCTCCTACATTCCTCAGTGCTGAGGCCATTAAAACAGGATTCTCATTCCCCATGAAATAAACCATTGGCCTCATAAGGACTTGCGGGGAGAAACATCCTTAAGAGCTGGCGAGAGTTCCACATCGTGGCCTGGCAATTGTCTTCAGATGCAGCCTGTGTGGCTTGTCCTGAGACTAAACCTCTTCATTGAGGGCCGTATCACTTCAAAGAGGTATAATCTTTAAGTTAGCTCCCACTCTTAATTAGTGTGGTGTGGTGCTTGACGGTAGGATAAAGGGTCAGTACTGCCAGGAGGCAAAGCAGGCAGAGGAAGCACGTAATAGCCCTTGAAAAGGGAATAAGGTGTGATATTGTATCACTGTGTCAAAGAATTCGGAAAGCTGGGGCAGGAGGATTGAGAATTTGAGACTAGCCTGGACTCCATAGTGAGATCCGATTTAAAACATGTATCGGTTTAGTGCTCCCAGGGCTGATGGTGGGCCCGATTTCCATATATTGTTCTGTAAGGGAAGGGACGTGCTGGCAGCAGGTTTCTCTTTGGAGGAAATTGCTTTGAGGTGCAGTGAAGGGTGGACTGGAGAACAGAACTAGGGGACAGAAAGACCAGTTAGAGGGCCACGGCTGCAGTCCAGGCGGCAGGGTTCTGAGGGGTTTGTAGCATGGACTTGAGCACAGCTGGGTACACACGAGTGTAGTTATTCCCTGGGATACAGCCCCGGACACATCGCCTGTGTTTGGTGGGAACCTACCAGTACCTCTGCGGCTCCCGTTAGCTCTGCTGTCTGGAAAGTTCTTCCTCTTCCTCCTGTCTGGTTTGGCTCATCTCCCGGATCCGAGTCAATCTCACTTCCTACGCACTTTCTCGGTTTTAGCTGCCACTCAGAGCCTCCGCTCCTGACTCAGAGCCGAGTGCTACGTTTTCAGGAATTTCCCAGACTTGCTGACACCATGTTAGTAGTTTGAAATTAACCAGGGTACAATGATAAACGGTGGAGAGTGCTAGATGTTGTCAATCAATGCTTTCCCTCCAGCCCCTGGAGAGACAACGATTAGACATTTGCCAGCATGCCGCAGCTAGAATATCTTCACATCTTCTTATGAGACTGAACTATTGCATCAAATCTCTATGGTTTCTCTGGCTCCTCAGATAGATAGATAGATAGATAGATAGATAGATAGATAGATAGATAGATAGATAGATAGATAGATAGATAGATAGATGGATGGATAGATAGATATTTGACTCAGTTTCTGCTTAGTGGGTGACTACTGGTTAAGAATGTCCAACCTTGTTCTACACTCTGGAACGACCATAGTGAACAAAGACACTCAAAGCCTGTGTTCTCACTGGAGAGGGAAGTAGATGTTTATTACATAACCAGACTGACCAGGGGTTATACAGTGCAGTGATAGAGTGTGTAAGAAGAGCTGACCCAGAGTGGGGGTGGGCTCTGAGCCATCACGGTGAGGAAGCCACAAGCCACAGCATCGGGAGCTTGAGACAGCTGCAATCTGCAGTCAGAGAGGAGAGAGAGAGAGAGAGAGAGAGAGGAGCGCTTGTGCCCAGTCCGTTTCCCTTTTTGTTCAGTCCGGTGAGTGGTGCCACCCACGGTTAAAGCAGCTTTACCCTCCTCAGTAAACCCATTCTAGATAACCACCACACAAAGGCATGTCCATAGATCTGCCTCCACGGTGGCTCTCTAGCCGATCAAGTCGGCAGTCAATTTTAACCACCAAGGTTGGCTTATTCTGCCCTGAGGCTCTTGAGTCTAGATTTATAGCAAGCATTACAAGTGATTCTTATGTGAATGGGGTCTGGACTGCACTTTGAAAGTTACTTCTACAAAGAACATGCAAAGTTATCTGGCGTTGGTAAGTGTGTGTGTGTGTGTGTGTGTGTGTGCGCGCGCGTGCTATATTATCTGTTCTGGAAATGCAACTCTAAACCAGGTTCTGCCATTGGCAGCTCCCTGAGTCTGTGTCTCTCCCAGCCTCTCCAATCCTGCCTATCGTATGGTTCTCCTGGCCTCTCCAATCCTGCCTATCATATGGTTCTCCCCACCTGCAAAACCCGTGGAATGAAGCCCTAAGCTGAGCACTCTTGGCTCTTGATGGCTCCAAGGTCCTGAGAATGTGACTCCACCCTCTCTCCAGGTGTACTTGCCGGAAAGGTTACATGGGCGACGGCCTGACCTGCTATGGAAACATCATGGAGAGACTCAGAGAATTAAACACTGAACCCAGAGGAATGTGGCAAGGAAGGCTGACCTCTTTCATCTCCATCCTGGGTATGCAGATTTCCTCCTCAAGCGCAGCCCTCTCTCAGGCCAGGGTGTCTGCCAGACACAAGCAGGTAGAAAGAGACAGACAAAGCTGGTACACTGGGGCTAGCCATTGTAGGGACAAGCCATACAGGTGATGGGGAAGACCAGAGGGCTGTTTCCAAGGAGACAACTGTTTGCCAGGCAGACTGGCTGAGCAAAGATTAGTAGGCAGAGAGCTGAGACCAGGGTCATGACATCGCCATAGATCAGCAGACTAGCGATAAGAGCAAGAGCAGTCGCTGATGTAAAAGATTGTCCCCTTTTTCTGTGACTTCCTGAACTTTTCAAGGATGAATAAATGTTGGCAGAGGACACTGAGAATAGAGAGTCACCTAAGCTCCATGGCGGTATCCATATTCAGCGGGGAAGGTATCATTTGAATGTTGGACAAATCTTGCCTGTGTTCACCCTTAGCCGGAAGCTACTAATTGACCTGTAGTAGTAACAGATCTTCTCACAGCCCTAGGAAACATGACAGCACAAAACATGCTTATGCATTTACAAATGCCTTCTACAAACTGTTACCCCACATCCTCTGAAGGACAAAGCATTACAGCTGGTCAGAGCACCTCAACCAATCAACAGAAACATAAAACACAGACCTGATGAAACAGAAATCTTAAAATATCAGCATTTACATTAGAATTGGCCAAGTATGCTAAAACAATTCCAGAAAGAACACAGTAAAGGAGGCACTGTCCTTGCAGGTCACTATTGTGTCCTCTGAATAATTTTTACCATTGCTCCTGTGTGACATTCCACTCTTTGCAAAGCTGCCTAGGGAGAATCAAATGGTACAGACCTGGCTTGGGCTGAGAATAGCGTTGCAGCAACTCTGACCTTCGGCTGGGAACTCTCAGGACACTAACTGAGACCAGAAGGAGGTGCAGAGTGTCCTTGGAAGGACAGGCCACACACACAAATGTTTTCCTAGAAGTAGCCCTGCTTCTGTTTCACCTTCCCCAGGCATCTTGCTCCTGTGTGAGAGCACAGAGCCTGGCGTAATGTCCCAGCATCCCCTGGGTGATGGAAACTGGCTGGCTACCCAGCTTGCAAGGCTCACAGCAGAATGCAAATGTAAGGTTCTGTGTTCAAATATTCTGCTTTTCAAGAGAGTGCCAATGGAACACTCAGTCTTGTGTGGGCTCCCATGAACACCCTTGGATGGAACCAAGGGCTGTATCTTTCTATGTGGAGATGGACAGCTCAGCCAGGCAGGCATATGGGCAGGGACTATAGGGCTGTCCACGGGCCCTGTCACACCCTCCCCTTCCACAGCAGATCATCTGGAAAGGCGCAGCTAAGTCTCCTGGAAAACTCTTAGAGAGTTCTGGGAATATGTAAGGACAGCACATCCAGTACCATGTGCTCGTAGAGAACCTCTGTTTACCAAGGTCACCACAGAGCAGTGAGAACAGAGAGGGACCTGACTCTAGACCCATTGGCCTCTTTCACTTCCCATGTACCTCTGGCCCACATGACATTTTTCTTCCACTGTGTGTTTGGACTCTTAAGACAGAACTTATGCCTGGCCACTGAGCAACCTGGGACCCTTCACTGTGCTGCTGCCCTCAGACAAGGGATTAAAAGGACTCAACGTGAGTAGCTAAAATAACCCCCTCTGAGAGGCCAATATAAAATGCCTTAACAGGCAGCATCTTATTTAAATTGAGAAACCTCAATTACACTCAAGATGCCAAGTTCTTCTGCTTGCTTGGGTTAGAATCTGTTCCCTTCTTTAATCACATTTGCATAAGCTTTGACTTATTGATGGTTTCCTTAGCTGCATAAGCTTTGACTTATTGATGGCTTCCTTTGATGCATAAGCTTTGACTTATTGATGGCTTCCTTAGCTGCATAAGCTTTGACTTATTGATGGCTTCCTTAGCTGCATAAGCTTTGACTTATTGATGGTTTCCTTAGCTACATAAGCTTTGACTTGTTGATGGCTTCCTTAGCTGCATAAGCTTTGACTTATTGATGGTTTCCTTAGCTGCATAAGCTTTGACTTGTTGATGGCTTCCTTTGATGCATAAGCTTTCCATTCTATAGGCAGCAGGAATCCCTGGGTGAGATCACATCCTGAGGATATCACTTCCTTTATTCTGCTCAGCATTTGGCTTTAGGCTTTTCCTTAACCTTGTATATCTCTCTCTCTCTCTCTCTCTCTCTCTCTCTCTCTCTCTCTCTCTCTCTTTTTGGTTTTTTTGAGACAGGGTTTCTCTGTGGCTTTGGAGCCTGTCCTGGAACTAGCTCTGTAAACCAGGCTGGCCTCGAACTCACAGAGATCCGCCTGCCTCTGCCTCCTGAGTGCTGGGATTAAAGGCGTGTGCCACCACCGCCTGGCTAACTTTGTATCTCTTTAAGCATAGGATTTTGCTGCAGCATTACATTTCCTGGGGCTCCTTTTCTCCTCAAACTGTATGTTTGCATTCGTTCCTTGCTGCACTTGCTCTTCTTCATTGTAGATCGGCATAAGAGTGATTACTAGTAGCCATATGGTAGAGTCAATACTAGACTATCTTGAAATCTCTGCTGCTAACACCATTAGTTCAAAACTCTTCATTTTACCCTCCAGCAGAACTTCTAGACAAGGATAAAAAGCAGCCACATTCTTTGCCAAAATATTATCAAAATGGTGTCTAGGCCACTTGCTACTGTTCTTCCCCTCTGAAACCTCTTAAGACTGGTTTCCATTGCTCACATTGCCCTCGGCTCTACTGCCTTCAATGCTCCCACCAGGATGACCCATTAAGCCCTAATTAAAGTATTCAACTGCTGTTCTAATCCAGAGTCTGCTGTATTTCTACAACAAACAGCATGGTCAAGCCTATCGCAGCAGTGCCCCAGCCCCTGATGCCTACTTCCATCTTAGTTACTATTCGATTGCTTTGAAGAAACACCATGACCAAAGCAGCTTATAGAGGAAAGCATTTAATTGAGGGCTTGCTTGCAGCTTCAGAGGATGAGTCCATGACCATGACAGTGGGGAGCATGGTGGCAGATGGGCATAGTAAGCCAAAAATTTACATCATAATCCACGCACAAAAGAAAAAGAGCAAGGCTGCCTGGGTATGGGCTTCTAAAACCTGAAATCCTACCCTCCGTGACACACCTCTCCCAACAAGGCTACATTTCCTAAGCCTTCCTAAACAGTCTACCAACTGGAAACTAAAAATTCAAATATATGAGCCTAGGGGGACCACTCTCACTCAAACCACCACAGTTTAACTTTATTTTAAATTAGCACGTAATCATTGCAAACTATGTTCTGGTACACATAAATAATGTGTAGTTGTCAAATCAGAATAATTGTCATTTCCATCTCCTTAAACATTGTCATTTCTTTGTGCTGCTAAAGTTCAAGCTTCACCGTTGCAGTCCTTTTCAGAATATGTTCTAAGTTTCCCTAATTTATAGACACCATTATATGTCCTGGAACACCAGAGGTTATTCCTCTTGTCTGAACTGTGGTACCCGTTATGTCACTACCCTCTGTCTTCGCTCCCCTTTATGCTTTCTTACCTCTACTGACCACTCTTGGTACTTCTAAGAAATCAACTCTTTTTCTCATCCATACGTGAATGACAACATGCACCATTGAATAAACCTCTATGGGTGAAATATCCTTACAGAAAGTACACAGATAATACAAGCACACCTCAATGTAGTTTCTCCCAGTGAAAGAACTTGTGTATCATACCCGGCACTACACAATGCTATCTTCTAACCATTCACTCTCCAAAGGTATCCTGGGAGCTTGTAGACATCCAGTTCTATAATGAATACAATTCGTGTGATGCAATACTGCTCACTCCCCACAGGAAGAATTAAACTAGCACATTTGCTGGGTATTCATTGACATCGGGAAGGGCAACAGAGACAGAAGCAAGCAGAGAACTTTACTCTTAATGGGCACAGCTGTTGCTTGAGATGATGTCATGGCAAGGGAATAAAATCTGTAGCCGATGGAGGGGATAATATCAACATGGTAGTTCTATTTGATCTAACATAACTAGTGCTTATCAATTTATATAAAAATGGGCCCTTCTTCATCCAAGATTTCTCTGACAACAGTTTTTGCTGCCTTAAATCAAAGTCCTGTTTGTGAAAGGCTCTTTCAAACTGATGTACCATCCGCCGTTCATCCATCTCAGATGCATCTGTCCATTGGTGACCTTCAGAGATGTCCTGTGTCTCTCCTGCTGTGGAGAAAGGACAATGTCACTAGCCTTCATCCTAGGCACTTGGGGGGGGGAGTCCTCCTATATAAAATATATAAAGTTTGTACAGAATTCATTTAAAAGGTATCTGTTGATTGTTGACTATGGAGTAGTAACAAAAATGCAGATTCAAACCCATAAGTTTACTACTCAAAAGCATTGTCATTTGATTCTACCTGCTTTTTATTTTTGACTGTCTGCTCTTTAATTGTGTTAAGTACGTGCCCCCTTTAAAAGCCTAGGGTAGTACACACCTGTAATTTCCAGCACTCAGACTACCTTCTATTTTCATTTTTAAAAAAACTTAAGAAGCTTTCATTCTGGTCCTATTCCTAGGTTGTTTTGTGCCTGGTACCCTCTTTCTCCCCTTGCAGCCCTTTCTCTGCTCCAGGTACCATGTCAGGTCCAGGGTGAGGCATCCTCTGGGGTCTGCCAGCGCACTGGCCGTCAGCTCTGACGCTCTAGGTCTCCACTCTCTTCACGGCCTGGGCTCACCTGAAACATCACCTTTGCCTGAGAGAACCCCATAGGGCGCTCCAGCTTGGGTGTCTTCGATGACGAACGAGGCATGGGATGTATTATAATGCTCATTTCCTTCAAACGCCATCCCATCTGGCTCTCTCTTCTTAGGTGAAGGAGCTTTTGATGGACAGCGAGGCAGCTCGGTACTTTGTGAAGCTGCACATCATTGCGGGGCAAATGAGCACCGGGCAGATGAATGACACAGACACCTTCTACACGTTGACCGGAAAGTCAGGGGAGGTCTTCACCACGGATAAGGTCAGAATGTCTCCAAGTTTCACTGCCATAACAGCACCAGGGCAACAGCTGGGCCAGAGGGAGTCCGGGAAACTGTTACAGAAAGGGGATGATAGGGTCTGGTTGGGGTTTGGCTTGAGTTAGCGTTCCAGGCAGCCATCATTTGGCTACCGCTGTTAACCCCATAGAGGTGAGGGAAAAGACCACTGACCCAACATCATGAACAAATTATTAAAGCAAGCGACTAATTAAAGCAAGCATTTTTTGTTCATGGACATGGGATATCTCTCCCTAAAGGTGAGGTTCAAGAGATCAACACTGAGTATGGGTGAGATAAGGGTTTTTATAGTTCAGGAGGAGGGTGGAGGATTTGGCAGGCAAATAGGCAGTTTTAAAGAGGCAGAGCATAAGCAAAACAAGTTGGTCATAACAACCTCCTGAAACAAAGACATGGTTGCAAGGGAGTCATAACAAAGTGGTCATAACAACAGGTGGTCATAATAACCTTTAGGAACAAAAGCATGGTTGCTGTTTCCTGGAACAGCAGTACAGAACAGTGTGTAGTTAAGGTTACAGGTGGGGCATAGCCCAATCCTTGAGAAACAGAGATTCAACCATAAATAGGGATGAACCTAGTTTGTCTTTACTGTAAGATGGCTTTCAAGCCTAAGATGGAGGCAGGCTGGTTTATTACAACCATGAAGTTGAGGTGCTGTGAGCCTGCTTCCTGGAAGCCCTACCCCAAACCATTGGCATCACTCTTGGGAAAGGAAATGAGTGGAGTGCATTTGGTCTAGGTTGAGGGCATTGATCCATCGTCTTCATTTATTCTGCTTGTTTCCTAGTTTGAATCACACTACCTCACTCCTCTTCACAAGCCTTTTGTGTTCCTACTAAGCTGGGGGCACGTGATTAAAGGTGTGCATGTGTGTGTAGGCTGTGTCTTAGGCTGGTGTATTTCACCGACTATCAATAGTTGGCAGATTGCCAAGTGTTCTTTCCATGCTAAGAACAGGCGTAAATCTTTATTTGTGTTATGTGCAACAACTCAGGAAGGAGGTCTTATCAGTATCTTGTTTTCCCTATGGGACAGTGGAGAGTCACACAAAAAATATCTGAGCCATGATTCAAGTGTGGACCTAACTGACACAGATCTGCTACACGGTGTGTGCGGGAATGAATGACGTGAGAACAGGATAGAACAGTGTATATATGACGTGGACATGCATATATTCATTAATATTTATTGTCTGTAATCCTTAAGAGCCACAGAAGAGGAAAAGAAATTAGTTTCACTTGCTCATTCAACAAATGCATGTGTACAAGATATTAAAGCAGGGGCTCTCAACCTTCCTAATGCTGCATGCTTTTAATTCAGCTCCCCAGGGTGTGGTGACCCCAACCATAAAATTATTTCACTGCTACCTCATAACTGTAATGTTGCTACTGTTATGAATTGTAATGCATATCTGATATGTAGAATATCTGACATATATGACCCCTGTGAAAGGGTTGTTCAACTCCCAAAGGGGCCACAACCCACAGGTTGAAAACCACAGTATTATAACAAAAGATGCAATGCAACCAATTGAATAGTTACCCCCTGGTGGAACTTGCAGCGTATTGGAGGAGGTCAGACACTGACTGACTTGCCCAAATTTTGCATGTGATATTCATCAGTGATGTCATACACTACCTCACTTGAACTTAGTGGAAACCGTGCAAGGTGGGTCAAGCAGACACCTTCATCCTCATGTAGGATCGTATGACTTATGCCAAGTCTCACAGCCACAGGCCTTCTGACATCTGATCCTAGAATTGTCCTTCCCAGAACACAACATTAATTTTATTTACCTTTTCTTTCTTTGGTATTTTAGGACAATCAACTAAAACTCAAACCTGATGGAGGCGAAAAGGTGACAATCATCCAGGGAGACATAGCTGCTTCAAATGGGCTGATCCACATCCTCGACAGAGCCCTGGACAAGACAGAGCCCACACTTGAGAGCAACCCCGAGGTGAGACAAGTCAAGGACGGGTGAGGTCTGGCGATGGGACCAGGATTTATCCCTAGTGCTTGAACTGGTGTCTTGGAGCACATTCTTTTTGGAGGGATACCTTGTTCAGCCTAGATATAGAGGGGAAGGCCTTGGTCCTGCCTCAAAGTGATGTGCCAGACTTTGTTGACTTCCCATGGGAAGCCTTACCTTTTCTGAAAAGTGGATGGGGGGGAGTAGAGTGGGGGAAGGGTGGGGCTAGAGGCAGGGAGGGAGGGAGAACAGGAATAGCTATGTTAGATGAGAAAAAATTGGATTAAAAAAAGAAAAAATTATAAGTGAGGTCAACCCATGTCTACCTTCTTTGTTGCCTAGGGAGTAACATCCAAGAAGAAAGTGTTTGCCAGCACTTAGCCTTCTTGTTCTAAGGAGGGTCTTGAGCTGCAAAAAGACAGTTTTCAGTAGACATTTGAGTGCTTCTGTGGAGAGAATGGAAGACATTCTGGGGATGTTTTCATGGATTCTTTTAACTTCGCTTGTGGCCACATCAGAGAACTCGGTCTGAGGCCCGTTGTCCCAGCAGTTCACTTCTGTGCATCATGGGGGGGCAGCCAGAGTCATAACCAATTTCTTCTTCCTGACCTTCATGATGTGGCCAGAGACTTCTGTAGAGTGCACAGATGTGGACGACTGGTCAAACCCAACAGCTGTATAACCATACAAACCGCTGTATAACCATAGCCGTAGGCTGTCCTTTCTACATGCTCATCTTTCACGTTAGCCCCGTGCCGTCTCCTAACACCGAGGTTCATGCTTCCCAAACCATTCTGTGATTTGACTTTTCCACAAAATCTCTCTTTTCAGCAAACCATCATGAAAATACTACAGCCAAGATACGGCAGGTTCAGATCTTTGCTAGAGGTATGCCCTTTCATGCATTTCAGAAAAAGACTGGTTAAGTCCTTTGTAGAGATGCCCACTTTAAACATTTTCTGATGACTACTTCAAATAATATTTTGAGTGAGCAAAAATATAAAATTTAATTTCTCAAATGCAGAAAACCAACGTTGGACACACCCTAGATGAAGGTGGTGTTGGTGGCCCATACACCGTTTTTGTTCCAAGCAATGAAGCATTGGATAGCATGAAGGCGGGCACCATCGATTACCTCCTTTCTCCAGAGGTAGAGTAGCCACTCACTGATGCTCTGCATGCTGTCCATCCTGCGAGTCTCTGAACTAAGACTAAGTAAACAAGTAAATAAGGAAACAAGCAAATGTTTTCAGTTCCATTCAACTCTAAAGTCACCCAGAGAATTACAGTTTCAGTTGGTCATTTAGGGTTGGGCCTGGACTAAACTTTCAAAGAACCAAGTGCCACTGTTAGATGCTTTAGCCTTTCTTTTCTTTTGATCTCTCTCTCTCTCTCTCTCTCTCTCTCTCTCTCTCTCTGCAAGGACCCTTTTCTTGTCTACCTTAATTCTTCAGTGCTGCCATAGGTCCCCTTGAAAAAGAGATCATGAATTCCTTTATATCAAGATCAAGGTTGAAATGGATTTGAAATCATCTCTCAGACCTAACAGGCAAAATCTGAAAAGATAAATAGCTGGCTAAGGAACTTTTCCCACTAAAATGACAAACAAATGGGAGAGTTTGATGGTTGCAAGTTTGTTCTGTGGCTTTCCAGAAACCACGCTGCCATCTCAATACTGATGACACAGAATGTGGGGGATGGGAACTGCCCAGTTCTTTAAAAGCAGCGATTCCCAGACTCCAGTGTGATCAGGAATCCCCTGGGGACCTTGTAAAACAAGCAAGTTCTGGGGTCTGATCCCAACCACTGTGACCAGTGACACTAAAGTGAGACTGAGGGACAGACCTGCGGAACAGAGCCGAACACGCACACATACACACACTAACACAGGCCATCTCAGCCATGCTGCTGTGGTAAACCTGAAACCTGTTTCCTTTTTGGTTTATTGATTCATGGATACAGTCCTTGCTACAATACCTTCAGGTACCAATAAGGACATCTTGCAATCTAAAATGCTAAAGGGGAAAAGACACAGACACACATGGACACACACACACACACACACACACACACACACTGACCTTGCAGAGGACCCAAGTTCACTTCCTAGTACCCACACAGAGACAGCTCCCCTTCTCCATTTCATTCAACCCAGGACCCCAAGCCCAGAGAGTCCTCCACAATTAAGACGGGGCCTCCCACGTTAATTAACCAATCAAGACAATCCTTCACAGGCTTGTCTTGAGACGGATCTCCCAAGTGATTTTCGATTCAACCACGTTGACAACCAACACTGATCACAGAGAAATGAGAGTGCTCTTAAGAGAAAGGGGACTGGGATTCTGAAAGCTCCCACACATCACACCACAAAGCATCCATATGCTGGGTGACACCGATGACCCTAGCCAGCTAGGGATAACGCACGCAGTGACTGGAGATTGATTCCCCTGTCCCTTTCACTCTCTTCTCTTCCATATGACATGGACCCAACCCTCACGAGACTTTAGATGTGGATTCTCCCATTGAGAGACTCTTTCCAAGTTGAAGCAAAGCTATAGAACGATGCCCACTAGTGCCTTTATTTTTCAGGAATAAACCAAGCCTTAGCAGTGAAGTGACTCATTCAAGGTCACACAGAAGCTATTTGATATTGCTACCCAGGCTTCTAAACTCAAGCTAAGTGCTCTTCCTCGCAGATGCCCTTTGTTTTTAATTTATTGACACAAAAGCTTGGAAAGTGACTAGTGTGCCCCCTATCTGAGCACGGAGTGACAGTAGCTCAACATGGGCACACATGATCCTGTCATTCAGGAACTGACCATCTAGTCTGGCTGGACACGTTTCAGCAATGTTCCCTCTGCACCGTTCTCTTTGGTGCCACACATTGGAGCCTGTAGCAATGCTGCTTTCTCTTGCAAGTCCCAGTTTCTGGGAACCGTGGAGTAGCTGAGACCCAGAGGCTGACTCGTTCAAGGTCCCATGGTGCCCCACACCCAAAGGCCACAGAGCATCACTTCCAGAGCTGGTAACTGGCAGGAAGCTGAGCATTCTTCCCGCAGCACAGCCCTGCGCATTGCACTACCAGCTTGCGGTTATGGCAGACCAATCATTCGTCATCCACACCAGGATGCTTTTGGAAATGAAGAAAGCAGCCAGACCATAGGTGTAAGCTAGAACTGAACCAGACCAACCGAGATATGTGGTCATTGCTTACAGGTAACTCCCTAGCATCATGACCAAAGTCAAATGTTAGGAGGCTGAGTGAGGAGGGCCTCAAGTTCAGCCTAAGCCTTAATGCTGTGAGAGCATGTCCCAAGAAAGGACAATCTTCCGGAAGTCATTAGGCCCTTGGCCAGGGATCTTTGCCTGTCCAGGCTGTGCTACAGACCCAGTGGAACTGGGAAGTTTCTTATGACCAGCTGAGTCAGGGCAGGGATAGGCACCACTGCCTCCACCTCTGCCACAGGGAATGAGACCTTTGGCTCCTCCGTTCTGCAGGCTCCCCTCCAGTGCGCCTGCCTGCAGCTCTCCTTGAGAGGGCCTGGATCCTAGCTGCGGTAGCGGTCCGGTTGCGCTGCCATGGTTTGGTTTGGTTGGTTGTTTTCTTCCATCGTTGCTCCAGCATTTTGAAGCGACAGGAAACCTTGGAAATGTCTTGGAAGAAGGGTGACTTCTTTTGAGAGAAGAGGCGACCAGGGTTCTTAGAGCTGAACACTCCTAAAGCATCAGTATGTGTCCTGACAAGCAAACGTTGATTTATGGGGCAAGTGATGATCGTAAATTGAGGGCTGTTATAGAATTCCAAAATGTGACCTAAGGCGTTCAGAGGGAAGGCTGAGCAGAGTGGCGGAGGGTGTGGTTCATAGCCTGAGGAAGCTGTGTGACTTGGGTGTGTTTTGATGCTCAGTGTTATCACATGTAAAATGGGCTAACAGTGGGCTCTACTCACAGGGATGCTGGGTTACGTGAAATGTGTGTGCTATGTTCTTGGAACAGCCAAGAGATTTGATGAATGTCAGCTATTTGTGTGTGGACTTTCTTATCTCCAGTTTCCTAATAAGGAGGGTGGGTCTTTGTCTTTTATGATTAATATCCAAGGTCATTCATGTGAAAGACTTCAACAAAAAAAAAAAAGAAGCGTGTAGAGTTTTCTTCATTGATTGACATAGGTTATTGGTTCCTTTGCAGGGCTCTCGGAAACTTCTGGAACTCGTAAGATACCACATTGTCGCGTTTACCCAGGTTGGCCCTAGTCTTCCTACTACTACTTTATCCCTGCTCTTAAAATACCAGATCCTAGTCTTGAATTCCAATATGTTGGGGCCAGAGAATTATTTATGACTTGCATTAGCTCCAAGCAATGTTCAGTCTATGACTGTTGTCTGTGATATTTTTATCAACGAAATCCTTAAAGCCACAAATGCTCATGACATCCAAGTTCCCATTATTTCATCAGTGGTTAAGGACTTTTTTTTGCGGCAAGGACTGTGAGAAATGGGGACTCTGTGCATGGCTGCAGGTGACTTCCCGATCTCTTCCCATTGCAGCTGGAAGTGGCCACTCTCATTTCAACACCCCACATCAGGAGCATGGCCAACCAGTTCGTGCAGTTTAACATAACCCACAACGTAAGTGAGAAGCCCATGGCTGGTATTGACTCTTGCGTGTTTACTCTGATAATTCCTCTACACTACCTCACAGACACGAAGCCTTGTCTTGTTAGGCAACATCTGGGGGAATGTCCCTGTGTGTGCAGGTACATGGGTGCACACATGGAGGACAGAGGGCCACCTTAGGTGTCCTTCCATTAGCTTCCTCCTCTTTGAGATAAGATCTCTCATTGGCCTGGAGTTCACCAACTAGGCTAGGCTGGCTGGCCAGGGAGCCCCAGAAATCTATGTCTTCACCTCCCCAGTGTTACAAGAGCATGTTACTGTGCCTAGCTTTTTAAAGCCAGGTGCTAGGGATCATGTCTTCCTACTTGAAAACCAAGCACTTTACCAGCTGAGCTCTCTCCCCTATTTCACAGTCCTGATGTCTGCACAGCTACCCCATTCTTTGAGCAGTTCTTTCAGCAAATAGCGGCTGAGAGCCTCCATGAGTGACAGTCTGGGTTAACGCAAGAAGGAAAAGAGGAAGGCTTTCATCCAGCAGAGAAAACAGAACGTAGTGATCCATGTAACGGTCAGTGAGTTGCTGTTGCAATGAGCGTCAGTCAGAGAAGCTGTGATAACACATAGAGGACGAGAAGTCCGAGGAAGGTGGTGGTCAAGATGTGAAGGGCCAGTGAATGAGTTTGTCAAGATGAATAAAAGAGAGTTCAGGGGAGGAGGGAGAGGCTGTGAGAAGAGCCGAGCTGGAGGGAGTATGGTTTATTTAAGAAACTCAGAAAAGCTCACTCTCTGGGCTAGGTAAGTCTGGGGGCAGAGGGAATTGTCTCCTGTTGATTGACACCTGGCCCACTGTTGGTGGTGGTGATGACCTTACTCATTCAGCAAAGAGCTCCTGGATACAAGTGCATGCCAGGCACTGTCCTAGGTCCCAAAGGGCACAAAGCAAACAGAGGAGTCTCAGGCTGTGTGGAACTTCCGTTCTAGTAAATAGGAAGACCATCCATAAAGGTGCTAAGGAAAAAGTCTTATCACAGGAAGCAATGAGAGAAGAAAGGCAAAGCAGGAAATGGGAATAAGGAGATGGAATGGGACTTTACTTTTATATGCTATTGTTTTAGTTAGTGTAGAAAATAATGGATTCATTATAGCATCTTCATTTTTATACATATATGTGTGTGTCATTGTACCTTGTGTATCTATCCCCCTACTACCTCTACAGCGTCCCCCAATAATTCCCTTCCTCCCCTCTTCTGTCTTTCTGACACATATGCACATAGTATGTGTATACTCAAATACACTCAAACCTAGATTCTGTATATGAAAGAAAACCTTCCATGTGCTTTCCTACTCTATATCCCCCTCCCGTTATCCCCTCTCATCTCCCCCATCTTTAGAATTCTTCCCCCAACTCTTAGTCACCCTTCTGCTTTTGGGGACTAACATTTTAGATGAAGTTCTCAGAAGTCCTTACAAAGAAGAGAGCATCTGAGCAAAGATTTGAAGAAAATGAAGATTTGAAGTCTCAGTAGTGTGCCTCTCTGGGGACAGAAGTTTCTAGAGAGAGAAACAGCCAAGAGCAAATGTAGACAGCAAGGAACATGCTGACCTATTTGAGGAACAAGAAGGCAGTGTGGTCAAAACACAGGCAGGAGCAAGAAGAGGTGATGGAAAGCAGTCAGACACCGAGGGATGGCGAGGGAGGGCTGGTCCCACGTGCCCCAAGAAGTCAGGGTGAGGGTACCTGCTCTTACTCCAGATGAGATGAGAAGCACCTGGAGGATTGTGAGGGGAGAATAAAATGATGAGAAGCAATTTGGGAGACAGATTGAGACACTTGATTCTAATAATCCAGTGAAAATGGCAGTGAGGACTGAGGAGGTAACACCCTGGTAAAGCGCTTGCCACTCAAACACAAAGACCTGAATTCTAGCCCAGAACCCACATTAAAAACCCCAAGTGTGCTGGCACACACTTCTAGCCCCAGTAGTGGGGAGGCAGAGATAGGTGGGTCCCTGGGGCTCATTGGCCATTTGTCTAGCCTACTTGATGAGTTCCAGGTCAGTGGGATACCATGGATTTAAAACAAACAAACAAAAAAAGATAAACAGTACCTAAGATTGGCTTGACCTTTGGCCTCCATATGTATATACACACACACAAAGAAAATAAGTAATGACGGTATCTTACACAAGCATGGCCAGGGACATGGTAAGAAGTAGTTGAATTGTGAATGCATTTTGAAGATAAACCCAACAAAATTTGGTATGTGTATGTAGGGGGGGGTCGTGCATGTGTGTATGTGTCTTATTTTGTTTTGTTGAGAAAGGGTCTCACTATGTAGCCCTGGCTGTCCTGGAACTCACTATGTAGATCAGACTGGCCTCGAACTCACAGAGATCCTCCCGCCTCTGCCTTCCAAGTGCCTCACCAATATATTTGACAAGTGATAAGGACTGAGATAGCCAAGGATTACTCTGAGACTTCTGGCCTGGGCAACGAGAATGAAGTAGCCATTGATCTGCAGGGGGGACAGGCATGGGAAAGGTAGAACTCAGAAATCTTGATGAACTGACTCATTTTCTGTCCCCCCTCCCACTAACTGCTAAGCAGCAGGACGTCTGTTCATTGTCTGATGCATCCACAGGGCCTAAAGCAGAGCTATCTGAGGTCAATAAATGTATTGAACAGATGAATCTTTGCGTGAGAACTAAGATGTAAAATAAACAAGTTCTGTGTGAGTGTGTAGACAGGCCTCTGTCCCATGCCAGTGTGCGTAGGGACAGCCTTGCCCAGGAAGGGATTCAGTTCGCAGACGCAATCATTTGCTGTCAGAAGGCCACCACTAGCAGCCTTCCCTCTGAGGAGAAAGCAAGGGGTCCTAGAGATGCCTTTACTGGGCACCTCTGCCTGGGGATTACTCCAGCTCTCGCCATCAGAATGGAAGATGTCTATGTTTCTTCCAGGGACGGATTCTGGTAAATGATGTGGCAGTGGAAGAAACAGAGGTCGCTGCCAAAAACGGCCGAATTTACACACTGACCGGAGTCCTTGTTCCTCCCTCCATCGTCCCGATCCTTCCCCATCGATGTGACGAAACAAAGAGAGAAACGAGATTGGTAAGGGAACTTGGGAAATTTGGGAAGTGGGTGCTCACACAGCCACCGAGAGCAGGGAGCGTTCTGCGCTCACGGTGCTGAGACGGCTGAAACCACCTGCTAAAGATGGATCTCTATGAGGTCCTATGGGATTTCCACCAGAGATGGCCTGAAGTTGTGCAGGGTTCTTTATGTGGCCATAACAAATTACTATAGTTGTCAGTCATTTATTCTATCACAGTTACAGCTGCTAGAAATCTGAAATCAAATTATCTGCCAGGCCATCCTGTCCTTGGAGGCTCTGAAATCCTAGGACTCTTTGATTCTTTGAAGGGTGGCTCTCAGTGTTTCTCAAGATGGCTTCAAATTTGTGTACTCTGAAGATCCTCCTGCCTCTGCCTCCTATGCAGCTTGGAATATAAACACACTCTGCTTCACTAATTCCCGAGCTCCTGACAGTTCCCAGAAGCCCCGGACACTCTTCATCTCGTAGCTGCACACGCCCATCTCTGCTCTCACTTCTGGTAGCTTGGCTCCCCATGTGTCTTCTCCTGGGTTTGTAAGAACAACAGTCACTGGACTTAGGGACTCCCTGGCCCGAATACATCTGTAGACTCTATTTCCAGACAAAGTCGCATTCTGGGGTTTGGGGGCTGGGGGCACATGCATTGGAGGAGAGTTGCTATTCTGCCTACTTGGTCACAGGGGTGAAATCTGGGCAGGGTTCCTCCCTGGGGTGCAGGATCGGTCTCCTTCCTTTTTTCTTCCACTGCCTCTGTCACCTGGGGACACCTGCTCACGGCCACCACTTTACTCTCTCCACAGAGAGCAGACAACAGAACCTTTCCAGGTGGATGCTCTGGCCGAGGGATTCGCTTGTCTTTCTATAATTTTTTCCCCTGATACCCGACTTTCTGTTTCTTTGTGAGCTTCTTGCCCTTTATTGGCCTTTTCTAATACAGTATCAGCTGTTTTGGCTTAGCAAGTTTTAATTAAAGTACCCTTACTACCAATATTGCTCCATGGGCAATCTCTAACTTACTCTGGGACTATAAACCCCAAATTGCGGCAGCAACAGGCTTGAATCTTTCTTTGTAAGATATTTCAGTAGTAATAATTGATCTCACAGTATCTTTGGAACATGGACACTGAACAAGGGGGAGAAAACACCTAGGCTTACTTTTCAATCTTTCTCCACCTCATCCTTTTCTCTTTGAGACAGGGTCTCAAAATGTAACCCAGTCTGGCCTCGAACTCACAGTTCTCATGGATGGAGTGCTGGGATCCCTGTCCTCTCTTGTAGGCTGGATGGTGACTGGCTTTCTGGTCCCAGGGCTCTTGATTGATACAATGACCGGTTGGTTTCGGCTGTATAAAGCATAACTTCTGAAAGTCAGGCGCCGTCTGGGGACCACTATGGCTCTCTGACAAGCCCTTCTTAAGGGAGATTGAAACATTTACTCTCCTACACAGCCCCTGGCAGCAACCTGTTTTGTTCCTTCTTTGGAAATAATCACCATGGGCACATTTCCTGGCTTAAGCCAGAGAGAGTGGCCTCCCTCCTAATCCAGATGTGAACCTATTAGAAAAATGGGGACCTGTAAAAATGAGAAAGAGAATAGGATTTAATCATTTAACGCGCTCGTCAGAGTCTTCTACCACAGGCATCTGTTTGTTCAGAGAAAAAAAAAATTTGTAGCACAAGGGCAGCCATACTGTTGGCAGTATGTAACATGAGGGCCTGCTTGTTGGGGTTTCCGTCCTGCCGGTCCCCCAGCTGTTTAGTCCCAGCGAAAATCACACAGAGGTCTACATTAGTTATACACTGATTGGCCCATTAGCTCAGGCTTCTTATTAACTCTTATAACTTATACTAGCCCATTATTCTTATCTGTGTTGTCCACATGGCTCGGTAACTTTTTCAGCTGGTCACATCTTCCTTTTTCCATGTCTGGACAGGACTGCAGGAAGAGCTCCCTTCTTCCCGGAATACTCCTGTTCTCATTGCCCCGCCTCTACTTCCTGTCTAGTTGTCCTGCCTATACTTCCTGCCTGGCCTTGGCCAATCAGCATTTATTTAAAACATAATTGACAGAATACAAAATTGTCCTGTACCATTTCCCCCTCTTTTTTTTTTTTTAAGAAAACAAGAACATCCATAGTCCATTTTTTGGGAATGTGGGCGTAGTTTTCCAGGCTACTTCCTGCTGGCTGGGGGCACTGATAATCTTAGGGGGACCTAAAGAAAATTTAGAATTATGATCTAGTCCTGACTGGAGTATCCTGTAAGTCTTGATCATCTCAGGCAGCAGTGTTGAATCTATTCTGGATGTAGAACTCTGACATCTGGGCCATCTGTTCCTACTGGAGATTTCTCAGGTGGTCTTCCTTGATCAAACCTGCTTTGTCTTAACCCAGAATGAATCCACAGCCTCTCGTTTCCTGTGGAAACAAAAGCAAAATCTCTTCTCCAAAGTAACATACCTTTTGACTTCAATTTTGAAGTCAAGGTATTTTCAAAATACCTATCTTGGATTAATTCAGCAGCATTTATAAATAAATATCTTTTAGCAGCTGTTGCTCCTTCCTCAGCATTCAAACAATTCAAAGAGAGCATATAACATACAGTATCCAGATTCTCTGTGGGTTTTCCATCTTTATGCAGCTTTATTTTAACCTCTATTTCTTTTATTTTTACTTTTATTTTTTGAGACAGGTTCTCTGTATATCTTTGGCCTAGAACTCACTCTGTAGACCAGGCTGTCCTTGAACTCACAGAAATCTGCCCATCTCTGCCTCCCAAGTGCTGGGATTAAAGGTGTATGCCACCACACCTTGAACTCACAGAGATCTGTCTGCTTCTGTCTCCCAAGTGTTGGGATTAAAGGTGTGTACCACCACACCCAACTACTCTCTCTTTTTTTATTTTAAGGACTTTAACCTCTTTCGTTACTCTCCCAAGTAAATATAAAAATTTTTAACCACAGTAAACCATTTAGAGTTTTTTTTCGTCTTTGAATTTATCTTTACTGTATATCTCTCTCTTTTTCTGACCACATGAGTCTTCAATTTACTAAGCAATATGGGTAGGATTAAAGCCATGGCTTTGACGGCTGGATCCAGCCCATTCCTTAGCTTTCTGTGATTCCAGCCTCATGGTAGAGGTACCGGCTGTAGCCATGTTTATTGCCAGAACTCTATGGCGCTTCAAGGTCCTTGCCAGCAAGGAAGCTGCAACAGTGTGTCCACAAACCACACTCAAATGCTTTCTCTGTAGCCGGACCTCCTGTCTCAAAGAGTCAGAGTTTGCACTGGCAGGACAGCCCAGAAAGCCGGCATTTTAAAACAGCACGGCTTTTTTCCTGCTATCACTGAAAATCAAAAAGCATGTGGTCAGCTTTTATCAACACCATTTAAGTGTTTTGTGGCAGGATCTCTTAAAGAGCTGCAGGGTTTTGCAGCTAAAGCTGAGTCAGGAAGCCTCTCTTAAATGATAGTACTTGCCTCTAGAAAGCAGAGTCCACCTGAGAAAATGCTGCTCTCGATAAGCTGTGCTTAACTCTATTCTTTTCGTCTAGAAATAACTTCCCAAGCTCTCTCAGGTTTTATGTGGATGCAGTTTTCCACGTTGGGCACCAAAAAAGAAAAAAGCCTGAGCTAATGGGCCAATCAGTTTATCATTAATATAGACCTCTGTGTAATTTCTTTGGGGCTTATCAGCTGTGGGAACTGGGCAGGACAGAAACCCCAACAAGCAGGCCCTCATGTTACAGCCATGTTCTGCTTCTTCATCTAAGGGACAAACTCAAGATGTGGGCTTGAGTCACAACCCAAAGAATTGTGGTTTGATAGGGAAAAGAACTCTCCAGTAGCTGCCTAAGAATGAACCCTTCCTCCACTACTTAGCCCTCACCATTTTCTCTAGGTTTAAAGCCAGCCCTGCCTGCTCTGCTTAGCTCAGGGTGGTTTGGATTGGAAAGCTGTCTTAAAAGCCCAAATGAATCCTCTGCAAAATATGTCTTTAGATCTGTAGAGAGCAGAAATAGTTGAAACTTCCTAAAATCTCCTTTTTAGACACACTTGGAGCATGGTGGCCCTCGGGTATTTTATGTTTGGACTTTAGAAGTTTAATAAACAGCACTTTTTAAGTCAAGTCCCTGCAGGAAGCAGAATTTATCACAGACGGTTTAAAGGGACACAAACATGTGCATGCAAGCATAAGCAGGGAAATCCAACCACAGCAACCACCCCACCCATGGCCAAAGAGTTAGGAGTGAGGTGCAGGGATACCCATGAGAGTGGGAAAAGCGAAAGAGAATATGGAGGGTTGTAGAGACGGTGTGCCAACCAGTGCAGAGCTGCAGGGACAGTGTGCTGACCAGTGTGGAGGCAAGGAGGAAATCCTTGATTTGCTCTCTTCCTGCAAGAAGCACCTGCTAGTGCCTCCAGTTGATCACAACCAGCCAGAAGTTGGTCACGGAGCCTTACAGAGGACGGACAGATCTGGACAGATCTGTGAACATACACCTTGTCTCTTCCTTCCCAAATTAAGAACCAATGAACGCAAAGGCAAGAATGGGAAGGCTGAGTTTTATTGTTCAGCTTTATTACTGCTAGGTGCCTGCTCTAAACCCCTGGAATGGCTGAAGCGTCCACTCGGGGGCAGGGGCTTCTCCATCAGAGAGATCAGAATGCCACCGCCTGTTTACAGGCTGTTCTGCCCAGAGAGAGAGAAGGGAAACGTGGGGCATATCCAGATTCCACAACTCTCATCCAGCGTTGGCTTCCCTCCTGCACCCCAGGGAGGAACTGGAGGACAGTGGGAGAGTCCAAAGGAGCCCCCTTCGCAAGGAGGGAAGCCAACACCCCTGAAGGCCCTCATAGGAACGCCTATGCTGACCACTGTCGCTCTTTCAGGGCACTTGCGTGAGCTGTTCCTTGTTACGTTGGAGCAAATGTCCTGCTGACTCCGAGCCCACGGTGAGTGTGATCAGACTGTTTCACGGGCAGCCTGGGCAAGACTACTCTGTCCTTTCTCATCTTCTCTGCCCGCTTCCTACTGGCTTTACCACAGTTGCAGTGGGAGGAAGAGGCCCCACAGACCTGTTTGATACCTAGCAGGCCCTGGTTACATTGCTTAACCTCTCTATCCTAAGTTTCTTTCTCTGTAGATAACAACAGGGTTAGCACAAATAAAATTCACAATAGCCAAGAGTAAACGGCCTCTCTCAGAACTTCCTCTCTACTTCTCCCCCTCTAAATAAAGCCCAGTGTTGGTATTTGCTCTTGCCAATCATAATTCTAGAGGGATACAAAAGAAATAATCAGTTAGGTAAGAAAAATAAGTCCCAGGTTAGGCACGGTATCCCGACTGCATATGATGGTGTCTAATCCTGTGTACTTCTGACTAGATTCTAACTGTTCTCCCCACAAAGAGATAAGAAGTAGATGAGGCAATAATGACATTAATTAGCTTGAACATGTAATATCACACTGTTCCTCATAAACACATTGATTATTTGCCAGTAAGAATAAAAATAGGGGCCGGATAAATGGCTCAGTATAAAGAGCACTAACTGCTCTTCCAGGGGACAGGAGCTCAGTTCTAGCACCCACATCAAGTGGTTCACAACCACCCGTAACTCTGGCTTCAGGGAATCAAACACCATTCTCTGGCCTCCAGGGGTACCCACATACAGACACAAATAAAACTTTTAATTAAAAGAATAAAGAGAAACATCAGGAAATTACACTGAAACTATTTTAAACTTTTATGTTTAATTGAGTTCTTTACATGTTTATTGAAGTTTGATCATATCTTAGAAACAGTGCTTGATTCTGGGCAAATAAATATTGTATTGGTTTGGGTTTTGCCTTAAGAAGTTCAGATATATATATAGCAATTATACAGCAATCTTTAATTACATACCAAGTACTCTGTTGAAAAAAACAATGTGGCTGCATGTTCTAACACAAGGATGACAGAAATTTCTGTCTTTTAAGAAGGACTTTCCCAAACAGATTCTTTCAACATTAGACTACATCATTATTGAAAATGACAAGATCTTTAATACACTCCTACTAGGAAATGCTTAATAAAGCAAAATATTAAACATAAATAGGTATGGGTGCTTAAGTGTTTGTTGTGCCTAATGAAGCCATTTCCCACAAGTCCTTTGGGACACTGTTAGCCAGGAAGCAGGAGGAGAAACACGTTGGTACCGCAGTGGCAGCTGGATGACAGACATTGTCACGCCTGCTCTCTGCAGCAACCCGAGAGGATTCGTTACTTCTTCAGTTGCTGGGATAAAGTTCCTGACAAGTCATTTTGGCTCACATCTCAAGGGGACACAGTTTTCCCATGGAAGGGAGAACATAGCATGCTAGCTTCCTCCTTGTTGAGGAGTCTGGGACCCTGATGCATGGACCAGTGCTGCTCCACTCAGGATGGGTCTTCCCACCTCGGTTAAGTTTATCTAGATGTTCCCTCCCAGGCACACCCAGGGGTGTGTCTTCTGGGTGATGCTAGATCCTGTGGCTTTAATGATCAATATCGACCATCAAACTAGGAAGGACATATGTCATCAAGGCGAGGACACAGAGCCAACGGCCTGTGGTAGGATCAGAATTCTGTGAGTCCGACATCATTTAGTTAGCCTCAAATAAAGGGGTGGGGAAGGGGGAGAAAAAGAAATTGATAAGAATCGTAAAAGATCCTGAGATTGCCTTGATCCACTCTGGTTCATTACCTAAAATATTCCTTCCCTTGTGATCTCAGGATGCATTTATGTAGATAAGATTTTAGGATCTTGTGGCCCTGGCAAGATCCATTCTTCGGCAGAGCCTAAGACAAGGGAATAAACGACACAAAGATGTATCTAATACAAAATCGGAGCTAGAGAGCTAAATTCTTAGGGGGAGATTTGATATCAGCATCTTTGTCCCATGTCAGTTGAAACAGCCGAGACCCACAGAGACTATGTGGTACTGAAGACAGAGTCATGAGACTTAGTCTCTGGGCCATATTATAGCAGGGCTAGCAGGGGAAAGCGACTTAGTCTACCTGCTCCTCGATTTCTATATATCTTTTAAAAAAACATGAAAAACATTCGCATGAATTGGCTAGCTGATGAGCCATATGTACTGTGTCTAGCCTATTGTGAGCCCTTAAAAATGGGAGTTAGCATCAAAGATTTACAAATCCTAAGAGTAAGTCTCAAGCTACTGATATATTTTTCAGTTGGTGGACTTTTTTTCCACATAGAAGAGATCAATACTTCCTGGCTCCAGAATGCCCACGTGATCTTACAGTTGGCTGTAGAGCAGAGGGAGGAGCCAGACCACATGCAGGATAAATCAGAGTGTTCAGTGATCGATCAGAGACGCCTGCCATAACATAAGAGGAGGTGAAAAGATCCTTGTGCCACAGATTCTTCAAAGCTTGTCCTGTATTCTACGAACAAAGGAAGAGGCCTCATGAGTATGGCGGTCTGATTTGGACTTGGTGTGTTGGTGTGGCCTTGCTCTGGTAGCAGTGGTGCCACAGAGTGGGCTGGCTGGCACAGGGCATGCCGGGACGCACACGGCGATGGTCTTACCCTCTGGCTCCCTTCCAGGCGCTCTTCACACGCAAGTGTGTCTACAGAAGCAGAACACAGAACCTGAAAAGTGGCTGTGCCCAGTACTGTAACGCCACCATGAAGGTGAGGAGGGGACAGCCAGGGCCCCATCCAGGACACTAGGACTTGGGAAGCTCCAAGCCATGCCACCATGCTCTGGAGGCTGCACGGTCACAAATGACCTGCGGGAGTTTAGGATATTTTCCTGAATGGTAATCAGAAAGCAGACTTGGTAGTGTGGTGGGGTCACTGCCTCCCTGAATCATGCCTTGAGTCCCCCTGCCTCTTACCAGAGGGTCCATGCCCCTGACACATATACTTCCGCTCAAGTCCCTAACCTGACTTATACCATGTGTATCTGATATTCTCTTCGGAATGCCGTCCAGATACACAGGGACTGATTAATCTTTCTGGTCTTCCTCTACCTAAGCCCTCCTGTCACGACCCAGCAGGCCTGCCAGCCGCCTCTATGTGCCACCACTCCGTCCCAACACCTGTCTCCCTAGCACGTACCGTCCCCAGGAATGTTCTTTTATTTCCCGTTTGTTCGTGTGTTTATGAAATCAAACCCGGGGCTTGCAAAGGCAAGGCGAGCACTCAGCCACGGAAAGGTTCTCCAGCTCCGTTACTTCTCTGTTTTCATCTTCCGTGTTGACTCTTCCCTACTGTCGTATGTTCTCTATAAGCATGAGCCTTCATCTGTCTCATTCTCATGTTCGTATGACAGACATTCAACACGCTGGCGGTAAAGCACTAGCAAGTTCCTAAGAAGGGTTTGGCATTGTATTCCAGTTCCTAAGAAGGGTTTGGCAATGTATCCCATTAGTGGAAATCAAAGCACTTCACTTTTGAGAAATTTGTGCCCTCCTTGGGGTCCCGAAGGGCAGCGTGTGTGTTGTGTGTTCCAGATACCAAAATGCTGTAGCGGCTTCTTTGGGCCTGACTGCAACCCATGTCCGGGAGGCTTCTTGAATCCATGTTCTGGAAATGGGCAGGTGAGTATAGTCCCTGGTTCACACTGTTTCATGTGTGCTGACCTTGATGGAGTCATGCGGTAATGTTGAAAACTCCTAAGCCAAAAAGTGGCAGTGCTGGCCAGCATTTCCAGGAATCAAGAGAATTGGAGTGTTGCTAAAACAGGAGGTACCTGGCAGCATAGGAGTCTGGGACCAGAGAGGGAAGGAATGAGGGAGAATGTTGCTTAATCTCTGCCTCCCTATAGTTCCCCATGAGATCTTGGACAACTCAAAACTCTCTGAACATCACTTTCCAAACCTGTGGAGGATTCTATGTCAAAGATTTCCGTGATACTTCAAAATAATAATAGCATTGGCCAATGGTCGCTTTGTTGTTGTTTCAAACCCAACTTCACAACCTATGAAATGTAAAAGCCAAAGCTTACCTTGTCTATTTGGAGGTCAAGACCAAAAATGAATGGTAAATTCATGTAGGAAAACTATAGAGCTGGGAATCTCATAGATCCATATCTAAACCACTGCTCTTGCAAATGGAAAAACACGTGGGGGCGGGGCGTCTCACACAGAAAGTGGGAAGAGACCAGCAGTGCTGCCTGGGGCCTGGTGGTTATGGGAAGGTAGCCCACACCCAACTCTGACGTGCAGTAACCAATATCAGCATGGTCTTGCCAGAGCTGGGCAGGTAGGTGTCCTTGTTAGGTTTTTATCGCTGTGAACAGACACCATTACCACGGCGACTCTTATAAGGAAAACCTTTCATTGGGGTGGCTTGCTTACAGTTTTGGAGGTTCAGTCCATTTTCACTATGGCAGGGAGCAGGCGGCAGGCAGGCAGACGTGGTGCTGGAGTTGAGAGTCCCACATCTTGACTCAGAGGCATCAGGAAGTCAACTGACTATGGTACTGAGGGAAACTAAAGCAAAAGGGACCTCAAAGCCCACCCCCACAGTGACACACTTCCTCCAGTCACACCTCCTAATAGTGCCACTACCTTTGGGGACCATTTTCCTTCAAACCACCACAGTAGGAGAGCAAGTGAGATTTACAGTGGAGAAAACACACTAAGCAAGCAAGGATGTAGAGAGAACAGAGCCGGGCCTCATCTGAAGGCCTCTGCCTACTGCCACCCCCTCAGCGTTGAGTGAGGGTCTCACTTCACATTCTGTGGTATGGTTCATTCTGAGGTGACATGAACAGATCTATTCATCCCAGACAGAGTACTGGGGAGAAACAAAAGTCATCCAAGTCTGTCTTAACGAACCGGCGAGTTCTCTGGGCTTACATCAGGAAGTAAGGGTGGCTGAGCAGCCACATCACTGCAAAGGCCCACCCAGCCCTAGTGGTGACTTGTTAAAGCTGTGTCCACAGTGGAGCTGCCTGCCCATCTCTCCAACCCCACTAAAGAGTCTCTGGCCTCAGCCAGTGTTCACTGCTCACCTAAGCTCCCCAAGGCTCCCTGTGGGTCATAATCATTTAGGCTTCTTTGTTCTTGTTGTCTTATGAGCTTCCTGAGCCGTCTAGGTTTAGCTAACCTTCCCAGTGCTGAGCCTCGCTCCTTGCAGAATGTTTCAGTTCAGAGGAAACAGCTATACAACACCCCCTTGCACCTTGTCCCTTAAGGTTCTAAATCCTAGATCAGGATCCCCGAGCTGGGTGCTATTATTACATCCTACATGACTCCACCTCCTGCAAGGAGTGGGAAGTCACTTCCTGTGGGACCCAGCTTGAGTTCAAGTTCAAGCCATGAAGCAAAAGCATCTGCTTCTCCTTTGCTGCCACATGTGTTCCTAATGGCCCATGGGGCTGCCTTTGCTCTCAGTGCATCGACGGCCTCAGCGGCAACGGGACCTGCATTTGTGAGGATGGCTTCCAAGGCTCCAGGTGTCAGTTCTGCTCCGACCCCAAGAGATATGGACCTCGGTGTAACAGAAGTAAGTGGGGTCTCTAGAGCTCCTGTCCGTGGGTTCGTGCTCATCCTGAGGATGCTGATGATGTGCTCTGCTGTCTTGTGGATTCCACTTGTGGTTGTCATCATCCCAGCATGGGTTTATTAAGTGATGCTTCCCAAACTATAGCATGTGTCAAACAGCTGGGCACGTGGGGCCAAGTTTCTGAATGGTGTATACCAGTTAATTTTTGTTTTTAAATCCAGATGTGACTTTCCAGGGTGTTTCCTTTGCATCTGCTCACTCTTTTCTGCGTGTTGGCTCCAAACACCTTTCTGCGTGTTGGTTCCTGTCTCCTTAGTCCCAGCTGCGGCAATGCCCAGAGCCCTTCGTTACAGCATCATTCAAATCCCAGTCCTCACAGCCTTCCTTTGAGAGGCTCCACCTTCCTCCCTCCTTTTTACCCCGAGCCTGCATGCATAGGTGCCTCACATTGCAATGTGTGTGTGTGTGCACGTGCATGTGTGTGTGTTCGCACGTGCACATATATGTGCATATACATGTTCATGTGGGTATGTGTGCATGGAAACATACATGTATACATGTACATATACATGTGGAGGCCAGAAGTCACCCTTGGGTGTCTTTCCTCAGGGACCTATCAGCTTGTTTTCTGAGATAGGGTTTCTCATCAGCCGGTGATCCCAGGGACCCACCTGTCTCTGCCTCCCCAATGCTTGATACAAGCACCCGTCACCGTGTCTGGGTCCTGTGGATCGAACTTGGGTCCTCACGCTTGGGCAGCAAGCGTTTTTTTCTGATTGAACTAAGCCCCCACTTTGAAACCTTCAAATATCAATATTGAGAAGCAAAGTAAATAGCTGGAGTTTAAGGCGACAGCGGCAGAGCTGTGGGGATGCTGGGTCATACTGTGCCCCACTGTGTGCACAGTCACTGTGGGGATGCTGGGTCATACTGTGCCCCACTGTGTGCACAGTCACTGTGGGGATGCTGGTTGATACTGTGCCCCACTGTGTGCACAGTCACTGTAGACAGGGACTTGGACGGCACAGGGTCGGGCCCTGCATGGGAACTCAAAGACCAATTGGATGGTTTGCTTCCGCCCTCTGGGCCTCAGCTCTGGGGACAGTCAGCTCTCCAAGGCTGCCCCCGGCCCTCTGAGAAATGCTGGTATCCTGAGTTCGACCCAGCTCTGATTTGACAGGAGAGGGTCGGGGCGGAGACAGTCCCCACCCTCCACAGTACTGTGTTCCAACGGGAAACGGTCCTCCAAGCCCTGAACAGCCTGTCCCCTTCTCCTGCAGCCTGCCTGTGTGTCCACGGAGCGTGTGATAACCGCATAGATGGCGATGGAGCCTGCCTCTCGGGAACATGCCGAGAGGGCACTTCCGGGAGGCTCTGTGACAAGAAGACCTCAGCCTGTGGGCCCTATGTACAGCTCTGTCACATCCATGCTACCTGTGAATACAGCAATGGGACAGCCAGGTAGGCGTGTGAAAGGAAGGCCATCTGCAATGCAAGGCCGCAAGGCCACCTGCAGGTGGAGCCAGCCCAGACCTCGTGCTTGATGAAGTCAGGCTTGCTCTGCCCAGCTGACAGTATGGCGGCTCTTGTGGGGGCTAAGACCGAGCTGAAGCCAGCTTTTAGCTTTCCCTTGCTTTGAAATGCACCAGCTGTGTGACCTTCAGCAAGTTAGCTTAGCTCTCTGAGCTTTACCCTCCTCATCAGTAGTGGTGAACCCTGCCTAACAACAGTGGTAGCCGTTAAAAGAATCAAATGTAAAAGCATCGTGTCCCGGCCTGGATCTATCCGTATTATGAGCACATTTAAGGAAACAAGGAAGGTCACGGGTGTACATATCACAATTTCTGCACTCGGGGATTGCTGCAAGTGCCAGGCCAACTAGGGCTACAGCAAGACCTTGTCTCAAAAATCTGAAAAGGGGGTTAGAGAGGTGGTTCGGCAGGTAAGAGCTGTCGCTGCTCCTCCCGAGGAGCCGAGCTGTGTTCCGAACACCCATGCCTGCAACTACAGCTCCAAGGGACTCAACACCATCTTTTGGCCTCTAAGGGTGCATTCACGCATGTTGCATGTGTGTGTGAGAACACGTGCATGCACACACATACACACATAAATAAATCATAACTTTAAAAAAAACAAAAAGAAAATAGGAAGAGGAGGAAGGAGAAAGCGTTTTCTGTGTGACTCCTGAGACAAGATGCCCCAACAAAGGCAACTTAAAGGCAGAGTTTAGTTTGACTCACAAACAGTTTCAAGGTCCAGTCCATCTTGGCAGGGACACCATGGTGGTGGGAGCTTGAAGCACTTGGTCACATGGCATCTGCAGTCAGGAAAGAAATTAGCACGTGTGCTCAGTTTGTTTTCTCTTTATTTAGTCCTGGACCCTAGGCCGTGAAATGATGCTGCCCATATTCAAGAAGGACTTCCCATCCACTTGAGCAAATATACATGTCCCCTCACCCATGTGCCCAGAGACTAACCTAAGCTAGACAGTCTGTCACAGGCATGCCCAGAGGCATGTCTCATAGGCAGGCGATTCTACGTTCGATCAAACTGTCAGTCAATGTTAAACCATCACAGAAGGAAACAATAAAATGTCCATGCTTTGAAGACATCTTTACTTCCAAAGGTGCCAAGAGCAGCTCCCCTGTGAAGGGCATTCGGCATGAAGTCGGAGGGAGGAAGGGACTGCCGTTCATTTCCTTAACTGTGGAAAAGCCACAGTAGCTTTAGGGAGTAGCAAAGGCCTCAGAAAGCTTGCTCTCCTCTGGTTCGGAGGCAATAACCACCTCCAGTACCCCGGAGGACACAGAGGATGTCTGGAATCCCAGCCCTGTTCTGGCATGGTTTCTGAAGTTGTATTTGAAGAGTTACTTTCTTGTTTCGGGGACTGTCACCCTAAAGAGAGCAGGCTTTGTGTCTTTCTTGTGGTTACGTGATGTGTCTGCCTCAGGAACTGGGAACCATGTCAGTGTGTATGCCAAAAATCGCCTGTGAGTATACTAGCCCACCCACAGCGGGCTGTCTGTGTGTTATGTATGGCCTCAGGCAGCGCAGAGACCTGTGTTGGAACAAGTCAAACTCTCTCTCTCTGTGTGGACACCAGACAAGTCACTTCCTCTAGGAAACTTGATCCTGGATAAATAGTCTATAGTTTTTTAAGCACATGCTGCTGAAGTTTCAGGGGGACATGGAGGTTTGAGGGAAGCCACGTGGTATCCCGGCCTCTATCACAAGGCGTTCAATAGATGTGATCAAACCAATGAATGGACGAGCAAATGACCCACATTATACAGCAAAAGTAATATGGTAGGGTATTTTGGAAGGGATGTCTGAAAGCAGAATGAGACCAGAAATTGTCATATCACAGGAGGTACACAAGAGTGTGTGTCTGTCCATCTGTCTGTCTGGGGGATGTTATGTGAAGGACCAGAGAAGGGAAGAGGGGGTCTCACCTGTTAACATGTTCAAGTGTCTTCAGACCAGTTTTTGTCTCTGCTGAACCAGAGGGGAAAAACTAACATGGAACAGGTTATACACAGTGCAGTTCAGGTCTGGTAAGAGCAGGCCAGCTGCCGGGTGGTGGTGGCGCACGCCTTTAATCCCAGCACTTGGGAGGCAGAGGCAGGCGGATCTCTGTGAGTTTGAGACCAGCCTGGTCTACAGAGCTAGTTCCAGGACAGGCTCCAAAGCCACAGAGCAGGCCAGCTGCTACCACTGCACCCAATGGTGCCAGTTAACTCTGATGAGCTCCACGCAAGTATTGGTGCCATTTCCCAAATGAGAAGATAGTGTCCCAGTCGTGAAGAGACTCCGGCAGGCCACACAATGGCTAAGGTAGAGTCCTGACTGCAGACCCCCAAATCATCCATCCGTGCTTGCACCCAGGCAAGCACCCAGGCTCCCTGCAGAGAGCTAACCACTATGATCCTGGGCACATCGGGCTCCTCCCTAGCTGGCTACATGCACCTGTGTGGCCAGCGCTGAGTATCCTGGGCTGACTGCGCATTCTGTCCTTCACAGCTGTGTCTGCAATGAGGGCTATGAAGGGGACGGAACCATGTGTTCTAAGAAGGACCCTTGCGTGGGATCAACCTCCAGAGGAGGCTGTAGTCCAAATGTGAGTGCTGTTTCTCAGAGCCAAGTGCCCTGGCTTTTGTTTCCTTTCATTTTGTTTACTTTTTACAAGTAACACAGCAAGAAACCACTGAATGAAGTCACTCCGGGGAGACGAAAGACATTTCTTAAGGGAAACAATAACCTGCCATGCTCCCTTAGCTAGTGGAAGACAGCTGCCAAAGCCTGTTGGGTTTTTATGCATGACAGGGAGGCAGCTCAGTCTGGGACAGCCAGTGGCTTAGCTGGGAGCTCTTTCAGACAGATAAGAGCTGACAGTCGCCGTCAGGGGCATCAACCAGCCGTGAAGGGCTTCGGAGAACTGTTTTAGGTTTCTGTTTCCTTGCAAACCCAGCCCAGGTGGGACCAGACTCAACACCCTGCTTTGCCACGAGCACCACAGTTTGGGAGCCTATATGACCTAATGCTTTTTTAAAAAAAAAAACCCTGAGGGAGAGACACCCCCAAAAGCAGTTCCTGGTTGCTTTTCAAATGCCCAATGTGCTTAGGTTTGAACTTCAAAATTTATTTTGTATTAGAGTTTTTGAAAGAGCATATAAAGCAATGGGTTTTGTTATGCCTTTTCATAAATACTTTGGCTTGTTTTCCTCCCCCAGCACCCCCACCCATCTCCTTACCCTCCTGCCTTGGTCCTCTTCCTATTCCCATTAGCCCCTTCTGCTTTCCTGTCTCTGAGATTCCAGTAGCCTCTTCCTCCACTCTTTCCATAATAGAGAGGGTGACCTGAAGGTACAGGAAGGGGAAGGCGGAAGGGAGAAGGATGTGAAAGGTGGTGATGGAAGATGAACAAAGTCTACTGTAAATGTGTGCAAAATGTCACAGCCAAACCTATTAGTTTGTACAGCAAATAAATACTAAAAAACCTGGGTGTGGGAATCTCCTTTCCACTTCCACGGTCCCCTTCCTAGTTTCAAGACAAAGATACACATACAAACCATAATCTCAGATCCAAGTGTAGGAAAACGTGTGGCATTTGTCCTTCCAAACCTTGAATTCAAAGAAGACTATCCGGTGGGCGCCCTCCATGACTCTCCCTAAATCCAGATAGTCTGGGGCTTTGGGAAGATGGGGTGTTGAGAATAATAACCCCTGCTTCAAACGTCATAGCTAAGAAGGACTCTTGCACATCTGATCTCACGCACTCCTTGCACTAGTGCAGTGAGAAGGACACAGGCAGCCTCCTAAGAAGAGAGAAACCCAGACGGGGAACTGAGAAGCTGGCCTAGAGTTTGCTGTTGTTTGGGTCCCTGAGGCTGCTACTGCTTTCACTGCTGCCTTTCAAATGTGGCCACCACCGCCTGACCTTACCACTTTCGCTCATTACCCACCTGAACAGCTGGTCTCCTGCTTCCTCTTGCACTACCAAGATATATGTGGTTGGAGTGGTTTGAAGTAAATCAAATCATTTCTCTGAGGCACTTTCCTGGGCCTGGGGATGAAATCTAGACCCAGCTGTTGGCCCCGCCCACCAGCGTCCCCTCTGCTGAGCTCCACCCACTCCGGAGCACCCTACCTCAACAACCTCTAGACCTCTCCTGCTTTCCTGCTGGCCTCCAGCCTCCTGTGGTCTCCCCATAGAACGCTACGTTTCTTGTTGCTGTAACAAATACTTGAAAGCAATTCAGGAAGGACGGGCTAGTTTGGGTTCTCAATTCAAGAGTATGATCTTCGGTGAGTAAGTGATGGCGCCTGGAATACCAGGGAACCGGTCACATTCATCCACAGTTAAAAGACAGGGAGAGTTCTGTTGGTGCTCAGCTTGCTCCCCTTTTTCATTCTGTCCAGGACTTCAATCCATGACATGGCTCCAGCCACAGTCAGGGTGGGTCTTCTCATCTCAGTTAACCTAATCTAGAAACTCCCTGGCAAACACACCCAGATGTTTGTCTCCTGCGTGAATCGAGATGCTGTCAAGTTGGTAATATTGCCCATCCCACCCCCAGATCAAGAGCTGTAGTATCGCTTAGAGGATCTTGGACCCTAGTATCAGGGAGCCCTAGATTCGTGCTTCTCTCTGCAGCTGGTGACACTGGTGACCTGCTGGTGACCTGTTTCCCCATCTGTAAAATAGAGATAATCACAGTGTGTCGTTCTCCAGAGCAACGGTTCTCAACCCACCGGTCATGACCCGTTTGAGGTCAAATGACCCTTTCGCAGGAGTTGCATATCAGATATTTACATTACAATTCATAGCAGTGGCAAACTTGCAGTTATGAAGAAGCAAGGAAAATAATCTTATGGTTGGGAGTCACCACAACATGGGGCACTGTTAATGGGTCCCAGCATTAGAAAGGTTGAGAACCGCTGCTCTAGAGGAGTCTTTGCTTCTGTAAATCAATAAAAGCCGTCTCTGGCTGAATCGGTAACACACGGCAGTGAGTGGTGTAGCCCTTAGCTGACCAGGTCCACGCATCTGCCCCTCGAAATCATCCAGTTGGTTTGTCACATTTGTGTGAATAAGCATTGCTGTCATTTCCGCTGCACACCAGGCAAATATACGCTTCTAGAACATTCTTCCAGATCCTCTCTGACACTGGGCCCCGTGAGGGGGACTATGGTTTCAAAGGTCTTGCTTTTGTTCTTCCTGCAGGCTGAATGCATCCGAACTGGCACAGGGGCACATATCTGTGTGTGCCAGCAGGGCTGGACAGGGGATGGAAGAGACTGTGTAGAGATCAACAACTGCCTGCTGCCTGGCACAGGCGGCTGCCATGGCAATGCCACCTGTCTATATGTAGGCCCTGGGCAGGTAGGTAACTTAAGGGAGAAAGAAAAGAGGGAACAGAATTCCTGCTGTGGCTTTTCTTTTTTTTTTTTTTTTTTTTTGTCACAACCATAGAGGTACTTTGGTCTGAAGTTACTACAACTTTTGCCCTCAGTTGTGGTCGGGAGAATGGGTGCATTATCATGATGGGTCTGTGACTTCGGTGTCATGGTGACACCGTACAGCAGAGGAGCTGAGACACTGAGAGGTTAGTGACTTTGCTCTGTGGCACAGCAAATCAAGCTCGCTGTGACTCATGCTGAGTCAGAATGCAGAGATGTCTCAGTCAACCCCCATGGACCACATGTGTGTATCTAGAACACTCTAGAACTTGTTACCAATTTTAGGTGGCTTCATTTCATGAAAAGAGGCAGAGGCTACTGCCTGGGAATTAATTAATTAGGGAGTTACAGGGGGAAAGATACTAACTAAATTAAGATTGTAGAAATGGAGATGACAGGTGTCCACTTCCCATCCATTCCACCTGCCCTCCTTCCCCCCAAACAATCTAGGCTCCATAAGGTCAAGGGGACACAAGACTCCCAGAAGGAAGAACCAGGATGTACAGGATATATGCGCTCTCTCTCTCTCCCTCTCTCTCTCTCACACACACACACACTCTCTCCCCCATATACACACATACACACACACACGCACACACTTTCCCCCATACTTACACACACAAACACATACACACACACTCTCTCTCCCCCATATACACACATACACATGCACACGCACACACTTTCCCCCATACTTACACACACAAACACATACACACACACTCTCTCTCCCTGATATACACACATACACATACGCACACACTTTCCCCCATACTTACACACACAAACACATACACACACACTCTCTCTCCCCCATATACACACATACACACACACACACACTCCCCCATACTTACACGCACATTCTCTCTCTCCCCCATATACACACATACACATACGTGCACACACTCCCCCACACACACACACATGCACACACACTCTCCCTCATACACACACACATGCACACACACTCTCCCTCATACACACACACATGCACACACTCTCCCCCATATATACACACACATGCACACACTCTCCCCCATATACACACACACACATGCACACACTCTCCCCCATATATACACACACACTCTACCCCATACACACACACACACACAGACACGCACACCTTTGAGTGATGACACAATCGCTCACATTTGTGTCCTAAAGCTGGACTTTGTTAAACCTGCAGGTTATTTCATTGAGAAATGTATGTTCCCCATGACTGTGTAAGGCCTAACCTTGCTTCCTGTGATGATGCTAGAGGCAGATTAGAGTCAGGGTCCTCGCTACACCAATAGGACCTCATCTTAAATCACTTGCACAATAACTACCCTATTTCTAAACAAGATCATGTTCTGGGGGGCTGCAGGACTTCAACATCTGAATTCGAGGTTGAAGAACAGACTCCAGTATCTACAGCATCTATATCCTCTTCCTACAAACAAATGTTAAATGTCCTAAGGGAGATGGAAGAAAGAGAGGGCCTCTACGACATCTTTAGGAAATCAAATAAGCCCCACCTAAGAGTGCCTTCACTTGGTTGCAGTTGGTTTAAAAGGTTGTAGACACACTGAATAGATACTAACTGTAATTGATGTGAATGTTGCTTTAAAGAGACAAGTCGTTAGGGCTGGGGACATGGAGGTGCTGTGCTGACAACAGGTGGAGGGAATTAAGCCTCCAGTTGATGAGCTTGTGGTCTACCGTGCGCAGGGAGTGCTTGGTTTTCATGTGGGTATAAAATACTGTACATACACATATAATATACACGCTTGCCATATAAAGCTCACAGAGCAGGTGATACTGTTGAAGACAAAATTCATACAATGGTAGTTTTGTTCACTTCTTCCTCCAACTGAAAGATCTTGTGTCAGCCCCCACTGGGGTGTATATGCTTCCAAAATCACCCTAAACAGCCCTTCTCCAGTCAGTCAAACTTCTTCACATCTCTTCATCTTTCTTGACAGTTTCCCTCAGTTTGAATGCCTACCCCCACTTCCCCCACCCCCGCTCTCTTGTCCTCCCTGAAGGCCCAGGAGGGTCCCACTTCTGAAAGAGCATCCTCAGAAACCATTCTAAGCCTGGCCACCCCCTCTGAACAGTAGTCTATCTCCACAGTGTCCCACTTCTAAAAAAGCATCCTCAGAGACCATTCTAAACCTGCCCACTCCCTCTGAACAGTAGTCTATTCCCAGAAGCACCTTAGCAGCCAGTGACTCCACAAAACTTGTGTTTTTTCTTTCTCAGTTTGTTAAGGTCAGATCCTTCTCGTTTATCTTTTAATGCACTTCTGTCTTTCTCTAGACTTGTTGTTGGTCCCACGATAACCCCCAAAACAGCTGTTTTAACATTTAAACAAAACAGCTGTGCTGTTTAACTCAACTGAAGAAATTCTTTTAAAATCATGTTTGAAATGTCAGGCTATTGCATTTTCGTGGGAAACAGCAGGGGAGATAAAATGGGAAATTCATTATGAGCTGATGTGCTGGTCTTCCTTCTGGCCTTTTCTTTGCTCAGGTTGTTAGTTTCCTTTACACTGTAGTAATCAACTGCAGCTTCATTCGTTCATTGTCTGCCATGAACGGGAAAATGTTCTCCTTTTACTATGTCACTGTCATCGTTATACGTTATCGATTAGCTATTGATTCTCCCCATTGGGCAAGTGAGGGCTGGAATACAGGCTGCACCCTACCTCCTATAGCAGGGGACTAAGCCCTGAAGAAGAAGGGGCATTTACTAGCTACATGAAGCTACATCAGCTGCTGGGCTATGTGCTGTGGGTTGTCCATGCAGAAGCGATGCCTGGAATCCATCTATTCAATGGGGAGGCATTATCGGAATGAAGCAGAGTGTCATCAAGCTGGTAATAGCCTTGTCCATGGATCTCCAAGAAGCCAATAAGCCACAGCTTGCTTAGCCTTTCTCTCTAGGAACAGGGTCGGCTTTTCTGTTGCGATAGCCATTGAGTCTCGGCCCTCTTTATAGGCCTTTGTGAAGTCAACGATTTTAAGAGAAAATAAAAAGGACTGTGATTGGGCATCGCAGTGCTAATGGTAACCAATAATGTAGCAATCAAAGGCAGTTGACTATGTACAGTGACTAGCAGTCTGAATCTAGTTTCTGTTCTTTAGGAGGGTTGAATGGCTGTGGTTTCTATGGTCTGCTTTTCGGTGTAGCAGGGCACAAGGCTCGAGAGCGCTTGCTTCAGTAATCCCTTCTGTGTTCCTGGAATTGCAGAATGAATGTGAGTGCAAGAAAGGATTCCGAGGAAATGGGATTGATTGTGAGCCAGTCATTTCATGCTTGGAACAGGCAGAGAAATGTCACCCCCTGGTGAGTTACGTGATGTTTCCTTCAGTACTAAACACACAGAAAACTCTTAAGAACAAAACTCGGGTTGTGCGGCTGCTTCTTGTGGCGATCATAAGACGCCTGAGCAATCAACTTGAAGAAGGTCTGGCTCCTGGTTTCAAAGGTTTCAGTGAGTGGCCACCTGGCTGCATGGCCTCTGGGCTGTGTGTGCTGAGGCAGAGCATTGTGTGAGGAGCAGGAAGCGATCAAAGCACCTCACTCCGTGGTGAACAGGAATCAGAGAGGAAGTAGTTGGAAACAAAACATGACTCCATGGGCATGTCCCCAGTGACCTGCTTCCTCCAACTAAGCCCAACCTGTAGGAGTGCTGACTACTCTCCAGTAATGTCATTAAATTTTGAACCCATCAATGGAGTCATCCATTGATGAAATCAAAGTCTTAATGATTGGAGCACTTCCCCAAACCCCACCTCTGTGTAGATGGAAGTTTCTGTCCTGCTCAGTCCTGCAGCCGTTCAGTCCCCAAAACAACACACAGAGGTTTGTATTAATTATAAACTGTTTGGCCTACTAGCTCATGTTTATTATTAACAAGCTCTTACAACTTAAATTAACCCATAATTCTTATCTATGTTTAGTCACGTGGCTTGGTATCTTCTCTCAGTAAGGCACTCTCATCTTGCTTCCTCTGCATCTATAGATGACTGCATCTCTGCCTTTCCTCTTCCCAGAATTCTCTTAGTCTCATTGTCCCACCTATACTTTCTGCCAGGCCACTGGTCAGTCAGTGTTTTATTAAACCAATACGAGTAACAAATCTCTGTAGTGTACAAGAGCGTGACCCCACAGCACCTCTGTGCGCACACACACACACACACACACACACACACACACACACACACACACACACACTGCATGAGGGACCAAGCCACTAACACAGTATTCTTCTGGGAGGACACTTCATATACAAACACTAGCAGCTCTGTCTTGTCTGTGCCTCACCTCCAAAGGGCATCCCCAAGCAGAATTTGAGCAGCTATTACAATCACCACTCTGTTTCAAAGCTTGGAAGAAACAGCTTGGGTTGCCAGATAAGGTGCTAGGCAGCAGCTGAATTTGAATTTAAAATACAGAGAGTAAGTTTTGGGCAAAGGTTCAGTGAACCCAAAATATTGCACGAGATGAGTTTATTCTAAAATATATTCACCATCTGTCCGAATATCAAATATAACTCTCTTGGGTTTTTTATTTGCTAAATCTGGCAGAGGTGAAAAGAAGGAAATTTGTTGTGAGTAAAAGCGGCAGGCAAGAGCATCCTGCAGCAACACTGAAGGGTTTAAAGGATGCTACTACCATCTTTCAGCCCTGAGTTTGCAGGGGTTTTGTTGTTGTGGTTGGTCCTGTAGAGGTGGGGATCAAACACAGGGCTGAGTACACACGAGGCAAGTGCTCTACCGCACAATTCCCAGGTCTCACGCAGAGTTCTTATCTTGGGGCCGACCGTAGGTAAGAGTAGGGCTCTAACATCATAGCTAGGAAAGCAAGCCCTGTTGTCCATCTTGGTCTCTCTCAGGCCACCTGTCAATCTGATGCCTCTGGTGTTTGGAGCTGTGTTTGTCAAGAGGGCTATGAGGGAAATGGCCTCCTGTGCTATGGAAACGTGCTCATGGTAAGTCCCTAGGGAGACCTTCACGTGCAAAGTCAGAGAGGGCACACAGCAGGAAGATGAACATCTCGGCTAAGACAGCCTGAGACATGTTTCCTCTGTGGACCCTTTGTCCGGGAGGCTTTACACGAGAACGGCTGCTTTTTGCAGACACCTCACATGTTCGGGGGGGTCACTCGTTTTTACAGGCTGCAGCTGCTTATATTTGGCGCTTTCGGCACACAGAGCACACTTGATGACTTTTGCTTGCCAAACTGTCTCACAGGCTTCCCAAGCGAGCAGCTACCCCCCTCTGCTGAGCTGCTCTCCATTGGGTTTTATGACTCCCATGGGTACCCAGAACACCCTGGGTTTATCCATCCTGAATGATGTGGAGAGTGTGCGTGTGCGTGTGAGCATGTGCACACGCAAGTGCCCTCTGTGTACCGGGTGTTTTAATGGGTCCTTAATGCAGCAGCTTCTCATTTAAACCTCACAACAGCTATCTGGAATTAATGCCATTATGATGCCCATTCCACAGATCCATAAACTAAGGCTAAGCACACTTACTTGCCTGAAATGTTGGTATCTGTCTAAGTTCCAGGCCCAACATTTAATCAACTGTATAGCACGTTCTACCCATGCAGTATGGGTCACACTGAACAGTCACTACCTCTCTATCCACCCCACCCCACAATGAACTATAATCTCAAGTGGAGAGGAGTTCATTTCTGTCACTTATCAAAATCCTGGGTTTCGACACCAGATAAATGAAAAGAAATAAGAAGGAGGACATGACTGCTCCTAGGTATGGTGTGTTGTAGACAAAAGGAAAAACAGAGCCAGAGGCAGACACCTGGGAGAGCCCAGACTGAGCCAGGCCACGTGAGGAGAGGGCCATGAGAACAAGAGAGGAGCGGAGCCACCGACCAAGAGGGGTGGCCTGGGTCAAGAGGTAAAAGGTCTGAAAGGACCAGCGTGGCCAAAATGGCCGGTTACATAGGCCTCTGGGGGAAGGACAGTCCAACCTCTGGGCTGCAGAGTTCAGAGTGGGGGCAGGGGTGACAGCCAGAAGGACCCTGTAACAGGTGGGGACTGAGGGATGCTGGGAGACCTGATGGTCATGTCAATAGGCCCCTCGGTTAGCAGTTTGTCCTGGTTTGTTAACATTTTTTTCCTCACTGTTTGTTTTTCTCAGTCGGGTTCTTGTTCCTCTTCTCTGAAACCTTCCTTCTAGAAATTCCCTAGGACCTATAGCTCCCAAACAAAAGCCACTCCAGAGCCTGTCCCCAGGTTCCTATGGCACCTCTCCCCTCACACTCACCCCTGTGTGTTCAGGAAGGACCCACCTTTTGCCTCTCATAGGCATTCATTCATCAAGAAGCCGCCCCTAAAGCAGACCTGGAGCTCGGACTCCCCCATCTGCTGTCCATGTCCCCAAACCCTCCAGCGGTTCCAATTCCCCACCAAGTCCCTAACCTTTCTAACAAACTAAAGTTCAAAGCCTCTGCTGTTCCTGCCCGTCCCTGCCCCCTCTTCACCCAGGCCTTGCTCATATCCCTCCAAAGAAGCTGTCCGCAGGCCATGGCAAAGTCACAGTGCGAGTCCAGGCACGTTAGCTCCATGCCCCAGTCTTCAGCTCCATATTGGCTCTGACTGGGCGCTGTTTCCTGAGCTCAGGGGACCTCCTTGGGGTCTGTTTCTTACCAGCTAAGTTCTGATGTGAAAGAACTTACATTGGAAAAGACAGACTTACCTCAGTCTAACCAGGCAATGTCCAAGCTGTAGATCACAGGCCTATGCACCCCAAGATAGCTATGATCCATAGCTATGGAAAACATTATCAGATCTGTTTCGCATTTTTTCCTTTGTATTTACTCTTTGTTATGTGGTTTTCAAGTGTGAACTTTGTAGATAGCGACACTGCGTGGTTTTCAAGTGTGAACTTTGTAGATAGCGACACTGCTCTGTCGTGTCTAAAGGTTGGACACGCCTACCTCTGGAGGATAGTCAGGCCCCTGAGTGTGAAGCCACCGCAGCGCTTGCTCACACAGCTGGGGCGCAGGCCCACAGCAGACTGGGAAACCTGGCCCTACAGAGAGCACAGCTCACGAGGGCGGGGGGGGGGGGAGGCTTTTCGGAACCTCCCTGAGATGACGCTTCTGTGTTCTCTCCCCCTCTCCTGCCCTCCCTCGAACAAATGAATAAGGAGCTGTCACTTCTCTCTGAAGCAGCTGTGTTTTACCAGTGGATAAACGTGAGTCCCTGCATTTGCACCCTCACATCGGCCACATAAATCATTTTAGAGAACTGGAGTTCGTGCAGTAGGAAATGGGAGGGCTGCTGAAAAGCAGCTCCCCACCTTGCCTGCACCTTAGAATCTTGGGGCACCGCACCCCAGGAGACTCTGATCTGATAAGTCAGGGGCTTGGCCTGGACACTGGTGCGAACACATATAGCCAAGCTGGGGACTGATGGCCCGGGTTAAGCTGGGGCAGCTGAGTTACACGCAGTTCAAATACATAAGGGTGGCACTATCCACCATAGTTCTCTCTTCGAAAGCATAACACGATTCATGCCCTAGTGCACCAGTTTAGACTTACAGCTAACATCTGAGGAACTTCGTATACGCTTAGCTCTCTGCTCAACATGCTGAAAGAGCTTACTCTTCACCCCAGTAAAGTACTGTATAAAGAGTTCAGGCTCACCCCGCCCCAGTGTCTGGCCTAGTCAGACATCCTAACAGATCATTTGTCTCTTTAAATAAGTTTGTACCAAAATTGGTCTTGCTTAGCCAGCGCTCACTCAGAAAACAGCTCCCCCTCCATTCCAGAACATTCCAGGAACCACTTGTTTCTACAGTGGAGGCTCTCTGTACAACTCTTCCTGGAGGTGATCAAGGGACTGGTCCCTCTCTGAGCAGGTTGGCACAACGGTGTCACCCCACATGCGATGCCAGCCCAGTAGTGGATTGGACAGGGCACATTTCCCCCAACCCACTTTACTGCTGTAGTGTTGGATGTTTTGCATCAGTTCCAGCGTGACTATCCAGCAGAAAATCAGCAAGGTCTCTAAACCAAGATTTAGGGGTTCGGAGTTGGTTTTTATTTTTGGTTGAATTTTTTTCGTACAATGGTTGAACATAGCAGTAGACTTTCTGGGCATGAATGAGACGCAGTTAAGTCTGACCCAGGCCCTCATTCTCCCTACTCTCCTCAAACGCTCACTCTAAAAATATCAAAGAACTCAGGTAGTTCTTTGTGTGCATGCATGCACGCACACAATGCACATACATACACATCAAGGCTATTTAACTGGCTTTTCATTCAGACTTACAATGACAAAGCATGACCCAATCAGGAAAATCTGTATCATTATAAAAATTCACATATTAAAAAAAAAGATTCTCAGAAAAGAATGTAAGTCATCAGTCAATGGCTGGGTGGGCTTGGTGGGGGGAAAGCCTGGTGTCCCCCCCTAGAATGGCACCACATGGAAAGCCATCATCTCTGACGGCATGAGCCGGCTTAGCTGGTGTCTAACACTATTGGGGCCACTTTCTTTCCTCCCGTGATTCAGGATGCTTCCCTGCAATCCATGTTGTCTGCCACCCCGAATCTCACTGTCCTCGTGCCTTCCCAGCAAGCCATTGAGGACATGGACAAGAACGAGAGAAACTTCTGGTTGTCACGGAACAATATTCCAACCCTGATAAAGTGGGTGTCATTTACCTTATTTTCCATGTTATGTGACTGGCATCAGTGCAGAGAAACTATGTGATCCTTCCTGTCCTAGGATGTCCCTAGCCACCCTCCCCTGGGTCAGGGGACTTTACCTGTTAACAGCTGACTCTAAACTAAGCCCTGGGCTTTGCATATCACTTGGTTAGCCCTGCCAACACCTCTAAGATAGGTGCTACAATTTATTCCCATTTGATAGATGTAACAGCAAGGCACAGAGTGGTTGATGACTAAATCCAGCTGAATCTGACCACTGCAGGGGAGAACGTGAAGTCTGAGGGTGCTAGTCTGCCCCAGGACTTGCTCTCCTGGCCAGTGCCACTACCTGGTGCATGGATACTGACTGTGACCCTTATGATCTGGTTCTGTAGATATCACACAGTACAAGGCACGTATGGAGGGGCCGATCTACAGAGACTGTCATCCTCTGACATGCTAGCAACATCCTTGCAAGGAAGCTTCCTTCACCTGGACAAGGCGGATGGGGTAAGAGCACTGCCATCGGCGGTCTGGAGCGCGGAAACTTTACTCATGCTGTCCTTTCTCAATTTTTGTGATGGGAATTTCCAGATATGAACACAGAGAGAATAGAAGCCTGTGTGAGCGTCACCCAGTTGCAACAACGATCACACATGTACACACTTAAAAAAAACAAAAGCAAAACAAAAAAACAACTGTTCAGTATATTCATTAATGTTCTCGTCACTGTGATCAAACATTTAAGAAAAGCAGCTTAAGGTTTACTCAGCTCACAGTTTGAGGGCACGAGCTTAAGGCAGATGGTCACACAGTCTACAGTCAGGAGAAATTAATGAGGGAGATTGGCTAGCTTTCAATTTTTTATGCAGTCCAGACTCCAGCCCATACACTAATGTTTCTGATATTTAAGGTAGGTCGTCCTGCCTCGATTAACCTAGTTTTAAAAGTCCCTTGAAGACATTCCCTGGGGCTTGTTCCACGGTGATTCTGGATCCCACCAAGTTGACATCAATATTAGCCATCACAAAAGGGAAATCAGTTTATCCAATAGAGTGCCACTGGGTATATCAACCATACTCCAGGGCAGACCCTGTGCCCAGGAGTAGCTGACCAATACAAAATGAACCTCGTGTTTCTTTTCAGTGAGTGCTTTTTGTTTTGTTTGGCATCTTTTTTCTTACTGTCTTTTGTTTGTTTTAATTTTCATTTTTGTGTTTTTGTGGGGGGGTTAAGAGAGAAAGAACATAAAGTTAGTCAGGGAAGGAAGTGGGGAGAATCTGGGAGGGCTTGAAGGGAAGGGAAAACATAATAAAAATATATTGTATGAAAAAAATTAAGAAAAAAGAAAAAAAGACTATCAGTGATCCAAAATGCAGACCATGGAGCTCCTCCTGGTCTAGAAGGGAAGGGAAAAGTGCAGTCAGTGCACAGCTTTGGTGCAGAGTTAAGCAAGACTGGTGACCCATAGCTCCTAATAGAATCATCACCAGTAACTGGATGTCATGTGAGTTAGCCGGACTGCAAGCCTGTAATAAATACCTACTCTGCACACACGTGCATCTTGGTGCTAGAGCCCGGGCAGTGGCCATGGAAGAGTGAGACTCCAGAGAAACTGGTTTGCTAGCATTCCTGGAGTCTGTCAAGGACTCACGTGCCAATTTGAGGGAGAAGTCTGGCTTAGTGGCCGCGAGTGATCAAATGTTAAAGTCTTCCCGTGATTGGAACAAAATGAGGGCTCTAGCAAGCAAGTAGGGACAGCTACCACCATGAGTCATCAGCCATGGGCAAAAAAGGCTCAGAGTGTCCCAGCTTACCTTTCAGCCTATGACAATTAGGAAAAGAACCCACTGAGTTGAGTCTAAACATTAGGCTCATTGGCAGATGTAGATAGCAGAAAACTCTAACAAGGGCTTCCATAGATATTTTATGAACCTTCTTTTGTAAATCTTTGGAAATTCTAATGACATTCATATTATATTCTGAATTGTTTAATTAAAATTATGAGATAAAGATTTTGGGTACATATTTAGGGCATGGGGGCACACGCCTTTAACCTCAGCCCTGGGGAAAGCAGAGGCAGGTGGCTCTCTGTGAGTCCAAGGTCATCCTGGTCTATATAACAAGTTCCAGGCCAGCCAGGGATACACAGTGAGACCATGTCTCAAAAAATAAATATATTTTTATAAAAAATAATGGTGCGAAGATGCAGCTAGTGAGAAAGAGCATTGTGGAGTACTGCACAGCTGTGTCTATCTGCCTAACAACACTACAGTCTACAAATAAATAGGTGAGCCCAGCTTGGTGCTGTGGAACTGTGATCCCAGCTACTCCAGAGGCTGAGGCAAGAGAACTACAAGTTCAAGGCTTCCTGGGATATAGAGTAAGGTCATGGCCAGCCCTGGGCAACTTAGTGAGTCCCTGTTTTGAAATGAAAAGTAAAACGTGGGCTGGAGACATAGCTCAGTGGAAGAGCACCTGTGTGAAGTCCTACATTAAACCTCCAGTGCTCTCAGAAAATCGATCAAATAGCTAGAAGAAGGGATTTGAATGTTGTCATTCCAGGAAGAAATAAATGATTCGGATGACAGAGCCAAAATATCCTAATTAGATCATTGCACAATGTATATAACATACTAAAGTTGTTTTTAATTACAACACCTTCGTGTGCACTCACACAATGTGATCACTGTACTCAGGCTGGTCCACTGCTGTCCAAAGCAAAAACTTTCTTAGCAACATTAATGTCCACCCTGGCGTGTCACAGGCTATCTAGGTCCCAAGATAAATCAGTCAAGGCCCCGACTTTGAGGAGATAATCACCAAACACACATTTTTCTCATTCCTGTGTCTAACACAATAAAAACATCCCCTTTAACAAAACAAGACGTGTCAGGTGGTCTGAGGTTTCCATGGCCTCTGTTCATGGAACTTGCATGCTAAGGTTAGGAAAGCGCCCCTCCTCCCTAAGATCTAGGAGGAATTGCAAGCTGAGGTCCCAGTGGGAAAAGAAAATGAAACCAAAACGATTAGCGCTTAATTGCTCTTGACTGGTAGACAGTCACTGCCTACATGGCCCAAAACTCTGACGGCTACCGCTGCTCAAGAGGCAGGCACCCCAGAGGTAATGCAATTCCCCAAGGACACTCACCGCCCCAATTGTGTTTGCAGTTGCAGAATATCACCATTGAGGGGGCATCCATTGTGGACGGTGACAATGCAGCCACAAACGGAGTGATACACATCATCAACAAGGTAAAGATGCCCCACCCATAAGGCAGAATTGCTTCCCCCTCTGTGATGGCTTCCTATATAGTGCTGTTTGGGGGCAAATAAAACATACTTAGCCTTAATATCAAATGAACCTTAAGCGTGTTTCATCTTGGTCAGACTCTCTTCATTCAGTCAGACCCGTCTATACCTCATGCCACCTGCATCTGCAGCAAGGTTCCTGTTAACTATGGCCTTACATGCATACTCTCTCTCGTATGTGGAAACATCTTAAGAGGCATAAGCCTAAAATCAAGAACGAAGGGGAGGGGAAAGAAATTGGCTACCACTATCCACTCTCCTCCCTGCATCCTAAAAAGAAGGGGTACAGAAAATCCTGAAAAAATAGGAAAGCACAGAAAAACTACCCTAAGATTTTCATCTTTCACCTAAGTCCCAATTCAATAGTGTTCATAGAATAGTACAAGAAGACAAAAATGGGAAACAGGATTATAAACTAACCCATAATTTTCAGTTACTACACTGAAAACTTTCGAGTATACTGGAAACTTTCAGAAGATGGAGGGCTAAGGGAACAACTAATTAACTGCATTTTAGTTAAAATTGCTCTCACTTGGTACTTATATATTCAGTTTTTAAAAGCCATAGCTCAACTTTCTGTTCAAAAGAGAGGCTATTTGTGACTCTCTGTGTTTTTCAGTCTTTGCAATCCTTCAGCATGATCCAGAATCTTAAAACACAGCACTGTTAATCAGGAGATTTGGCGCTTATGGGAAATTATAACTCCATGTGATACCAAGTGACATTGCTTCTCAGCATCTGTACTTTCTAGTCTTAGCTTCCCAGAGTACTAAAATACCTTTATAAAAAAATCATTTAAAAACAGAAACATAAATTGGCCGGGGGAGATGGCTCAGTAGGTAAAGTGCTTGTCATACCAGCCTTGAAAAGCTGAATTCAGAGCTCTAGTATCTATGAAAACCGCTGGGTATAGCTTCATGGAACCTGTAAAGCCAGCGCAGGAGAGCAGAAACAGCAAGATCTTTAACCAGCCTGTCCAGCCGAAATACTGAGCTCTGGGCTCAGAGTACACAAACACACACACCTTCACCTCTTCTCCCTTCTTACGTTATTTTTATGAACACAACTTCCTTAGTAAGTTGGCACCTCAAGCCACCTCTTATTCTGAGCTCATTACCATTACCATGGGACAGTAAATCCCAACCCTTCTGTGGCCTTCCCACACAGCCCGTGTCTACATAGTAAATGTTGAAGTGATAGTCTGGGCTGGGCCTTGTTGAAGTTACATAGCCTCTCCGAACCTCATTCATCTTCCTTTGTGGGGATTAAATAACACCCTCTACTTCAAGACTTGCTACTAAAGGCCCCTCAGCAAATGCTGGTTTAATTCCATTCTTCCTTTGAAATCCTATGGGATTTTCTGTATGGCACTTACTTGACATAACCACCAATTGTCCTATACTGATGCCTGTTTCCTGAGACCCTTCAATGACTATATCCTGGGAGGCGTGTGGCCGCATCTCCGTGTCCCTCATCAGAACAAGCACCTTGCCCTATATATGATAATTGGAATTTCTGAAGGTCCATTAGGTTCCAGGTGTCAGCCCCACCTGGTGTCTCTTTTATTTCTTACAACATTAAGATGGTGAGTGCTCCATCATCCTCATGTCACAGGTAAGACAACACAAAGTTTATGATTGTTCTCTTCTTTGCCCGATTGTGCAGCTCCCTGAAAAACTCCTGTCAACTGGCATCGTGCAATCTTTGATAGTACCATTATGTACAGTCGTGTGGGCTGTGTGCTGCATAAAGGTACTTGGCCAAAAGAAATCCAGCCCACAGTACTTTGCTTTATACACACTAGAGTTAAAAAAAAAAAAAAACCTCCTCAAGGGGTACCTTTTATGAAGTCTGGCCTTCATAAATGTGTGACATGAACCTGACCTTAAATAGTGCCTTAGGGTTTATAAGGCTGTGATGAAACACCATGCCCAAAAAGCAAGTTGGGGAGGAAAGGGCTTACACTTCCCTATCACTGTTCATCACCAAAGGAAATCAGGACAGGAACCTGGAGCTGATGCAGAGGCAATGGAGGGGTGCTGCTTACTGTCTTCTCATGGCTTTCTCAGCTTGCTTTCATATAGAACCCAGGACCACCAGCCCAGGGATGGCACCACCCACAATGGGATGGGCCTCCATCGGTCACTAATTAAGAAAGTGCCAAACAGGCCTGACACAACCTGATCCTATGGAGGCATTTTCTTAATTGAGGTTCCCTCTCCTCAGATGACCTTGTCAAGCTGACATAAAAACTATCCAGCACAGGTGGGACCGTGTTTATTCATGGCAAGGGTCTATCATGTCACCCATCTGTGTGGATGCCAAAAATGCTACATAAGATGGGATGCTATGGGTGAAAACTGCTACACCATAGTCCCTTGCTCCTGACGCTGCTTGGTCTGGTCACAAGGGAAACTGGGAAGTGTAATCTTTTAGCAGGAAACTATCATTCCTAACTCTAAGAGTATATAAAAACATACAGCAGGGACATTATAGCTGTTTTTTTTTTTGAGAAGGGCTTTTGCTGGAGTGGGTAGTTCTGGGTCCATTGAGAAGGAGTCCTTTGGTCATATAGCAGGGAGTCTTAACTTGATGGGTTGCAATTGGTCATGCAATTGCTGCCCTGTATTCTTGAAGAGACTTGGAAAATAATTAGAGAGCTGCAGGCAGATGATTTGGTAACAGAATTAAACCAAGTGATTTTCTGGGAAGGTTGTGGTTTAGGGAGTGACAGAGGCTGGGGAAACAGAGCAGGTTGCTGAGAGGAAATGGACAGAGTTGATGTAGGCATCAGTGAACAGTCTCACTGCCAGAGAAATGAGCATAGAGTTGGTGTAGGGTGTCAGGGACTGGTCCCACTGCCAGGGAAATGAGCTAGAAATAGCAGGGAGCTGCAGAGCATTGAAGAGAACAGGAGAAAACAGAGGACCAATGTAAAGAATGTATCAGGTCTAGGGTAGAAAGGATGAAGGTCCCCTTAGCCAGTTTCTCCACATCTAAAAGATCTCCTGCACATGTATCAGGAACAAACAGAGCTGCTGTAGGGTGAGAGTTATTTGGAGAGCTTACACGGAATATTTTATTTAGGTGTAGGGTGAAATTCAGTAAATAAAATTTTTAAAAGATTGGATAAAAATATAAGTATGAGGATAATAAGGAAGAAAGGAGTGATACACAGGAGGAAGGTTTCAAAACTCAGAAATGTTCCTGCCTTCCTCTAATCTAGGCGCTGGAAACAATCTGTGTGTAAAGAACCAGATAGCAAATATTAAGTTTCCAGGTCCCCAATCTGCATCACTACTCAGTTCTGCCTTTGTGATACAAAATAGCCCTCAGACAACATGTATAAGAAATTTCTGAGACTGGGTTCCAAAAACAACTTTATTTTTTTGGCAGTGGTATAACAAATTTTAATTCACAGTAGATACTCTGAAAATAGGTAAACAACAACAAAAGGATCTGAGCAGCTCTCAGATTTGACAAGAGTGAGCCAATAATCACAGATTCACAACTGCCTGAATACATGTTAGAAACATTACATGCAAATGCTACATTTCTGAAAATCTATATAGCAACACTGTAATGCTTCCTGGAGCCCTGCACTCTGGGTACTTCACCTGAAGAGAGACAAGCTCCTCCTTTGCACATTGAAAGGCAATGTTTCAACCTAACATTTCACTGCAGGCAGGTTAATCTCCTGGTCAAAGAACTATCCCTAGAAAGGCAGGCTCACCTTAAACCATGTTAATGAAATATACATAAGAATTAATTCAAAATTTTTTTAAAAAAGAATTAATCCTTTGTAGTAGGACTCTAACTCAGGATAGCTGAGTCAACTATTACAAAACAGGTACCTCCTCCCCATTGCAGTTTCTTATTCCAAGACAGGGCAGAAAAAAACAACACAGTAATGAGTTTGAAAAAAGTAAGTTTTCAAAGAAAACTTTTAAGTATCAAATGTCTTTTCTATCAAATACTATAAAGCTTACATTTAGGACAAGGAATTAAGAGGTTTTTATCTCTCTCATTTTTTAAGATCTGCAAATGTTTTAATTCCCTCCCCCCCCCCAGTAAAATTTTGTTTACTCAATAGTACTATTCCTATTCTAGGAGTCTGATAGCCTGAAGCAATGGCCCTTCTCTCCTTGCTGCAGTGACTCCTTTCTCCCCTTCACTTCCTGTGCACCAATTCTTTTCAGATTTGCCAAGTGTGTAAGATTGTGAGGTCAGACCCCAGCCAATAGGGAAAAGACACAATCACCACCTTCCTCAAAATAAAAACCAAGTAGACTTCCACTGTCTGTGTGTGTTCTTCCTGAGCACATCTTCTGCATCACAAGTAGTTTGTTTTGCCAGGAGAAAAAAAAAAGGCAAAGACTCCAGACCTAAGTGGGCTGGTCTACGTTACTATGCACAACGTTGGTGCCTTATATTGTGTAAAAAACACAAGGTTTGGTATCCATAGAAGATACAACACAGTAATTCAACAGAGATTCCTTAGCGATGCCTGATAGCTGGGGCAGAGGAAATGTCATCTTTCCAACTCCAGCCACAGAGACAGAGCTCCTGCTCTACCTTTACCCTAAGCCTGAACCTGTGATCCATTCCAAGTAGAGTCTGCACAGAGGCAAGAAGAGCACATATGTGTCCATGGTCCTTTCCTCCAACATGTTTATGAGCAATTCAAGATTCTAGTTCTCTAGTCTAGAGGTGCTAAAAATTTGTCTTATCTTTTAATGGAGAGATGACTTGTCACTATAAAGTCCACACTGGAATGCAGTCCTGCCTCTACAAACTCTTGGTTTATAAAGGAACACTTATTGTGAACTGCTTACAAAACCCTGGGATAGGGATATTTTTAATAATGAAAACATTTAGTTTTCTTATGAGTTGTATTTTAAAGCTTTCAGGACAAAACTGAAAATATAAATAAAAAGTATTATGTTGTAAGCTAATAGTAACAGAATTTAATGTTCAAATATGAATTCTTTGCCAGGCAGTAGTGGCGCACACCTTTAGTCCCAGTACTTGGGAGGCAGAGGCAGGTGAGCCTGGTCTATATAGTGGGTTCCAGGACAGCCAGGGCTGTTACACAGAGAAACCCTGTCTCAAAAAACAAACAAAACAAAGAAAATAAAATACAACAACAAAAAAAAAGAGCTAGAGACTGGAGAGATGGCTTAGTAGTTAAGAGCACTGGCTACTCTTTCTGAGGACCCTGGTTCTATTCCCAACAACCATATGGTGGCTCACAACCATCTATAATAGGATCTGATGCCCTCTTCTGTCATGCACAGCACTCATATATAAAAAATAAAATATAAATTTAAAAACAATGCGTTCTTAGAAAGTCATATACATAACAATGCTCTTTTCCCTAAATATAGCTGTCTCCGTGGTTGATGCCCATAATACTCCAGAACAATACTCTTATTTTCAACCAGCCATTTACAAACAAGCAGAAATTTCCTAAAAGGAGATGACAAGTATTTGTAGACTTCAGGTTTTTATCATTTGATGGAAGCTACTAGGAGAATAAGCCATATATGGAATACCAAAACTTAATTCACATGACAGGGGAGTGGTTACACTTAAGAGTCACTAAGAGACTGAACTACAGGAATCAGTACATTTGGAGTAACATTTGCTTCTTAACCCAAGTCTTCCTGAGCACCTGAAACACGCAGAAAAGCACAGAAACCAATACAACAGAGCAAAGTCAGCTCAAACTACTGCCTGGACCTTTAAGCCGAGTTTTGTGGTTCACACTCAAAGCTCAGTCTGTGTTCAACATTTTTAAGTTGAGACATATCAAAGCCTAGAAGTACTGAGGGTCTGTGGACTTCCATTGCTTTCAAACAAATATATCTTCTTGTTCCAAAAAACAAAGCCACATTAATTCTTTCCATCTTCAAGAATAAAGACAACAGTTCTACTTCCTTTCTGCTAGGATATGGTTTCTTATGGAAATACTCTTTAAGAAACTGCCTTTTATTCTCATGGGGGTAGTCCTTGTAGTCTTTGTATTTTTTAGGATCTAATGCTAGGATCTGGAATAAATCATCCTCAGCAACCGGTCCATTCGTTGTACTTTCAATCCTTTGTCTCTTCAAAGGCATAGCACTAGTCCCTTCCTCCGGACCCGATGCTGCATCACCCTTTAGGACAAGCAAGGAAACTTTCTCATCCCTCTTCTCATCGTCTGCCCCCCGATGGCCATCTTGCCACTTTCTCTTCACAGGACACTTAGAATCAGGAATCCTTTCCCCATTGGCGAACTGCAGTTCACTGCTTGCGACAAAACCAGACCCAACTTGTCGGTCTGAGCTGTTGTCTTTGGGAGCGCATTCACAACGCAGCAAATGAAGAGTGATGGCTGCCGTAGTTAAGCTCCCGGGGTAGACCCCACAACAGTGGACACACTTGAAGGCAGGAGAATTGAATACTGTATAGGCTGTCGGCATAACACGGTGTTTGTCCTTCAAATGTAACATGTAGGCCTCGGTTATTGTGAATGTGATCAAACAGAGGGGACAGGTCAGCTTTTGCTCACTGAGAAGCTTAGGTACACCCTTAACCTGAGGCCTCACCTTAACATACAAGGGAACCAGTGATGTGGAATGTATCCCTGAGAGGATAGCCAGGCAGACTTCCTGTTCTCCCATCTTCTCTCTTGGCAGAGTGATGATGAAATCAAGATAGGGGAACAACAGGTCACCATTAGCATCCAGGCTCAACTGGAAGCCCCGGTTACTGTACTCCAAAGACAGCTTCCTCCTCCCATGGTGTTTAATTCTACTATGCTCCAAGAAACCCTTCATGGTGTGGAAAGAAAATGGGCAAAACAGGCACCCCAAGCCATGTGTGAGCAAGTGGTACATTAGCTCCTCCTCTGAGACCAGGCATTTGCAGGGGAGGCACCGCATGGCCTTCTCCATCGTCCACTTCAGAAAGGGCGCACATACTGCCAGCTTTACTGGCTCACGCTTCTCACTGGAGTTGGACTCACTTGGTTTGTGAGCCACTTCCATGTGAGCCTCGTAGACATTGGACGGAAAGAATACATTGCAAACTGGGCAGGTTTTCCACTGCTTGGCCTGTCTGACAGCCATATTCACATCCACCTCGGGTAAAGAGGCCTGAACAAATACATTCTGGTCTGCAGTGTTTACCGGCCCCTGAAAGGAGGACAAGGCGGGCAGAGCACTGGACATCTGTGGACCCACACTGGGGGGCAGGACTTGGTTGGGCATCTGGGACGGAGTGACAATCATGAGGCTAGCACCCTGAGGAATAACAGGCAGAGTGACAGGCACTGGGTCCAGCATGTAAATGGGTTTCCCATTAATTTGTGTCCCTGTTGGGAGGAGCTTCCTGAAAACAGTGCCTGACTTGGGGAACATGGTGTTCTGTGAAGTTTCAGCTCTCACTGGCGAGATGCCGGTGCCAACAGACTGACTAAGCTGGAGCACACTGGGGCTAACTGGTGGGCCTGCAGGAAGGACTCCTGATGTAACAGGCTGACCAAGCAGAGGAATACCAGAGCTCACATCCTGGTTCACAGGGACATCTGAGATCATCAGCTGTTTGGGAGACAGCAACCCAGATGATACCACTTGATCTGCAGGGAGAACCCTAAAGGACACTGTCTGACAAGAGGGGAGAGCCTGTGCTGAGGCAGCCTGGTCTACATGGAGAACCCTGGGCTGGACTGCTGGGCCAGTAGGATGGACCCCAGAAGCTGCTATCTGTACAGGAATCACAGAAGCAGGGGTCATCTGACCTTCAGGAAGGACTGCCAATGAGACCGCCTGACCCGTAGAAATTGCTGATGTGGTCTGCAGAACCCCAGAACTGGCAGAAGCATCACAAGATAGGGTACTAGGCCTGATCTGTCTGCTTGTGGGCTCCACTGGCCTGCTTGCAGGCCTCACTGATCTGACCAGAGGTCTTGCTGGTTGACTTTCAGACCCCACAGGCTGTGTCAGAGGTGAAAGCCCAGGTGGGATCGCTAGACTCACTGGGAAATCGCTCATCCTAACAGACTTATTCACAGGCCCACAGGGCTGACTCACGGGTAGTGCAGGAGGGTCAATAGGCTTATTAGGTGAAGCCCTGCCTGAAGAGAGGACAGTCGAGGGAGCTGGAGGCTGCAGTGTGAGGCTGGTCTGGCCCACTGGTAGAGGGCTGGAGACAACAGCCGTGTGGGACTGGGCAACAGCAGGCACAGAATCAGTGAGGCTCCCGGAAGTGCCTGGGACCCCCACTGGTGGCTGTACCTGGGCAGTGGTCACAGGCTGAGCCAAGGTCGCTGACTTCACAATGGCTGGACTTGGAGTGTTCTGTGACAAGGCAGGGCGGGACCGACGTGGCTTTGCCCGAGCAGTTGCACGCGGAGCACTGCTGTTTGCTGGCCTGGGCAAGCCTGCTGGTGGCTTGGGAGCAGCGGGCACCTGCTTCAGAAGCCCAGGCCTCTTGTTGTGTTCTGAAATCACAGACCGCAGCTTATTCTCCAAGTCCTTGTGTAGATCTGATGTCAGAATATGGAACATCATAGCATCCAGGCTGCACATACTAGCGCTACACTTTTTACAATAGTATGTCCCAGGTGGTACAGTGTTGGCCGCAGGAAGAGCATCGCTGGCTTCTGGCTGCGCCTGTTCTTCCTGACTCTGAAAGCCAACATAGGCACTAAGTAAGAACTGAAAATGGGTAAGCAGCACATGCTTCTTCATGCTCCGGAAGGCGATATTGGAAAAGCTACACTTCAAACACGTGAATTGTTTTATGTAACCCTTCGAGGACTTCCCATCCTGGGCGCTCTGATCCTGCGCGGCCATCTCGTGGAATAACGAGAAGTGCCTGCTCACCACGTTGGGCCGTGAAACGAAAGAGCATTCAGGGCACTGGATCTGCAGCTCTTGGTCGGCCTCGTCTTCATGGCACCGACGCACATGGTTTTTGAGAGACGACAGCATGTCTGCTGAGTACGGGCACAGGCTGCAGCAGTAGGGCTGGGATCGGAACCCCAGCTTCTGTCTGAAAAGCCCCGAGGGGGCCACGTCGGACCAAGAGGTATTGAGGAAGTACCTGTCCCCGGGGGCAAAGCCCTGAAGGGCCTGCAAGGACCCCTGGCAGCTCTGCAGCCCTACGTCCCGGAGAACGCACTTCACCCACGGCCGCAGGATCCTGATGAAGTCCTGGCCGTCCACGGGAACTTGAAACATCGCGGAAGCGGTCGGCCCTGCAACAAGGAAGCCTCTGCTCAGAGCCACAGCTCCTCCGCCTGTTCCCGCCTCCTACCGCCTCCCCGCCATGCCCTGCGGCCATGCCCTCCAGTCACACGACGGCCTCACGCTGGCCTCTCGCCCGCCCTCCCCACTCCCCCTCCCCCACCCTCCAGTCACACGATGGCCTCACGCCCGCCCTCCCCCGCCCTCCAGTCACCCGATGGCCTCGCCCCTGCCCTCCCCCGCCCTCCAGTCACACGATGGCCTCGGGCCACACACTCACCTCCCGTCACCTCCTGGCGCCGGAACCGAAGCCGCTACCACACAGGTTCCACCGCCACCAGTCTGTCTTCCTGCACCGGCACGCGAGAAGATGGCGTCCCAAGAGCTGCGGAAGTGACGTTTCTTCATTTGCATACTCACACCCGGCAGCCAATGGCATGGGGAGGGCTTGAGGGCCTGGACTCCTCCCCTTCTGGTCTCAGTCTTCCTCCAGCAGACGGCGCTCTCCGGTCTTGGCTCACTGTCTCTGTCGGGCGCCCCCTGTCTTTTGCTGAGCTCTTCCAGGGCGACAGGGGCCCCCATCAATGTCGGCCGAGACTGCCGGGAGGAGGAAAAGAAAATGGTACCGCGTTCAGGTTCTAGAAGGAGAAGATTGGGAGGAGAGAGGAGGGGTCGCATAGCTGGGGGAAGGTCTCAGCAACAGGTCATTTGCACATTTGCACGAGGCCCTGGGCTCCAGACCTGGATCGCATGCACACACAGCCAGAAATCTAACTATGTACGGAACATGGTCCTATCTTTTTTGTTTATAGCAAGCAACATGTTTTCTTAAAAGGCAAATTCAGGTCACTGGCTTATAGAAGACTTAAGGGTCCCCGGATAAGAAGCAAAGAATTCAAAGGATGAGTTCATGAAAGTTAGAGGGGATTCCTCAGGGAGAGTTAGAAAGCCTTTTCACCGAGAGGAAGTTTTCCCCAAATGGAGAGTAAATTTAAGGAGAGCTTAAAAGTGAACGGATATTTTAAATCCTCCTGGAATAACTTGTTCAGAAAATTACCAAAAAGTTTTTAGTCAGTTCTGCCCAAAGAACCCAACAGGGCTTCCGTGTGGACAACAAACAGTACCAAGATTTGCTAAATAGAATTTCGGGGCTTTCTGTTCCCAGGTGCTGGTGCCCCAAAGAAGTCTGACTGGCTCCCTACCAAACCTCCTCACCCGTCTGGACCAGATGCCCGACTACTCCATCTTCCGAGGCTATATCATTGCAAGTATCATCTTCTCTGCATAACCATCTTGTCAAGCGGCCTGAGGACAGGCATCCCTCACTGGCAGCCCTGTCTTTGCTTTGCAGCAATACAATCTGGCAAGCGCGATCGAGGCTGCAGATGCTTACACTGTGTTTGCTCCAAACAATGAAGCCATCGAGAGTTATATCAGGGAGAAGAAAGCCACGACTCTAGTAAGTGTCGCCAGCCATCGTCGACATTTTCCTCTTTAAGATTGACTTCTGTTTTTAATGGGGTTGTGAGCATGGCTGTGTGCATGTGTGTGTATACGTGTGAGTATATGTGTGTACATGTATACATGTAGAGTGTAGAAAGAGACTGCTCATTGGTTTCCCGGCTGCCCAGACCCAAATATTCACACAGAAACTATTTTAATTATAACACTGTTTGGCCAATGGCTCAAGCATATTTCTAGCTAGCTCTTATATCTTAAAGTAACCCATTTCTATTAATCAATGTATTGTCATATGGCTTGTAGCCTTACCAGTCCTCTGGCATCTTGCTTCTTGGGCAGCTCGCTAGTGTTTCTCTCAACTCCATCCTTCTTCATCTGAGTCCTCAGTTTGATTATCCTGCCTAACTTTATCCTGCCTTGCTATAGGTCAGTCGCCTTTATTAGTAACCAATGAGAGTAATACATATTCAAAGTATACAGAAGGATCGTCCTGTAACATGAAGGCCTGCTTGGTTTCTGTCCTCCCACCAGGTCCCACAGTCATTAGGTCCCAAAGAAAATCACACAGAGGTCTCCAGAAGATTATAAACTGATTGGCCCATTAGCTCAGGTTTTGTATTAGCTCTTATAACATATATTAACCCATTATCCTTAGCCACATGGTTCAGTACCTTTTTCAGCGGGGCAGGTCACATCCTGCTTCTTCAGTGGTCTGGGCAGGAATCCCAAGAGAGCTTCCTGCTTCCCAGAATTCTCTTGTTCTCCTTGCTCTGCCTCTACTTCCTGTCTGGTTGTCCCACCTATACATCCTGGCTAATGGCCAATCAGCATTTATTTCAATCATGATTGACAAAATACAGACAATTCTCACGCACCATCGTCCCACAACAGAGAAACTAAAATATTTAATACAAAAAAAATTTACCTAGTGTCCATGAACGTATGTATTCCCTTTTTAGGTGAAAATTTTGTCCTTAACATCTCATTAGGGATATGAAAATATTAATTTGCATATCAAAGAATTATAATTATCTATAACTACAGTCCAAACCAATTGTGTAGGTGGAAGCCCCTTGAGCATTTGTTTGTAGATAGATTTTCTCCACAGTGTCATTTTGTAATGTCAGAAAAAAATACCCCTTTGCCACTGCAATTCTGGTTTTGTTGTTGTTGTTGTTGGGGGGGTTGGTATTTTTGGTCTTTTGAGACAGTTTCTATCTGTGTGACATCTCTGGCTATCCTGGAACTCACTCTGTAGACCAGACTGGCCTCAAAATTGCAGAGAGCATCCCAAGTGCTGGGATTAAAGGTATGCTCCACTACCTCCCAGCACAACATTTTTTATTTCAAAACTCTTTGCATTGATATATATGATTGCAGTTATTTTTGGATAGTGTTTTTGAAAGCAAGTTTCTACTTGGGAATATTTTGTTTTAATGGTACTGAAATACTTGGAATAATTTTCATGTTCTTGTCACTGATATTTTCTATTTTATTTAGAAGTATATAATTTTTATGATATTAATTGCTAAAGCTCATTTTATGTTGAAATTTTGAAGCTGAAATCTTTGTAATATCAAAGAAATCATTTTCAAAATCTACTCACTGCTTGGCTCGTGCCTGTCTAGGTGTTCTTGGCCATCCACCTGGAAATTCACAGCTCACCTCATTGTCTAATACTTCTGTGCCCTGGTGTCTTGCACATGGACAAGGCACTACTTCTCTTTGCAGCCCCGTGGTTCCGGCACAGTGGAGCCTAGTGTAGTCCACTGGCTGACTTCTCCTTGTATGTGTGACCAGGAGGAAGACATACTTCGGTACCACGTGGTCCTGGAGGAGAAGCTCCTGAAGAATGACTTGCACGAGGGCATGCACCGAGAGACCATGCTGGGCTTCTCCTACCTCCTGGGCTTCTTTCTCCACAATGACCAGGTACATCACTTTAACACAACTCAAGAGCAGGGTGTCTCTGCTACTCTCAACTCTCACCTCTTCCGCACTGGAACAGTACTTCTAATCCTTCTAATCCTTATCAACAAGGGAAGGTTGTTTCTGTTGAATCAGAAAGCAGTGGATAAAGGACATGCTCAGTCTTCCCCTCACAGGTCATGTGATCAGCCTCAGATAATCATCGATGTCCTACCAACTGTGGAGTCCACACAGTAACAGGCACGCTTCAGCTGGTGCCACAAATCCAACAGAGAATCTTCAGTTTGCAAGATGGAAGGGAGCTTTGTTTCTTAAAATAACTTGCAGGGTGTGTGTGGCACTGGCTTCAGGAATTCAGGAGTATAGTTGTAATGGTCTGCTCTGTCCCTTTAAGAGGCAAGCCATGCTCACTCCCTCCCCCTGCCTCCCCACCCCCTACCCCACCCCCTCACAGAGGCAAGCTGATCTTCAGCTTTCAGCCTGAGTCCCTTCCTTCCCCCCCTCTCTCTTCTCTTCTCCCCTTTTGCCTTTTTCCTTTCCATAACCCACTAAATAAATATCCAACCTCACTATGCATGGTGTGCCTATCCATATTTCTGTCTCTCACCCACCACATGGCTCCCTGCCTGGGACCAGCTGCCTTAGGAGACCTGCGGCGTGGTCTCATGGCATGCCCATTCATCTGTCTCTCCTCATGGGATTGGCTGCCCCCTCCAGGTCTCTCACCCACCATGCAACTCCCTGCCTAGGACTCACTGCCCCCCATTGCACCCTGCAGGAGGAACTGCGCTGTCTATGCCTGGGACTGGCTGCTCTCAGGACCCGCTGCCCACTGCCTGCCACCACTTCGGGGACCTGTGGCATGGTCTTATGGCCCGCTGCCCACTGCAGCCACTTGGGGATCTGCAGCATTTTTACTTAAACCATAACACTAGTGATATGCATAGAGTCCTACAGTCAAACAAATGAACATTAATATTGCATAATCACAGGGATACATCCACTACTGCAGTGGCGTTCCAGTGATCACCTCACATGATGCCTGCGTAGTTAAATGGTTAGCATTCATAAAAAAGACTTCCTGAAACTAGTTATTGTAGTTGTGATATAAAATTATGCTCCTGTAGTTCAAATGCCGCATTTTAAAACTGTATGAAAATTTAACAAGAAACAATATAATTCTAAAATAAATTATCAGAAGAAAAATTTGTTACCTGGTCTACCAAGTGAGTTTCAGGACAGCCAGGGATACACAGAAAAACTCCCTCTAAACAAAAAAATAAAAAAAAATGTTACTGTGGAGCCAGGTATGACATGTGCCTATAAGCCTAGGATTATGGAGACAGTCTTAGTGAAGCTTTCTGTTGCTATGATAAACACCATGACCAAAAACAATCTGGAGAAAGGGATTTCTTTCACTTTATACTCTCAGGTAACAGAACAACACTGGGAGAGGGCAAGGCAGGCTCTGGAGCAGAGGCCACAGAGAAGTACTGCTTACCGGCTTGCTGCTGGCTTGCTCAGTTTGTTTTCTTACATACCCAAGGACCACCTGTCCAGGGGTAGTACCACCTACAATGGGCTGGGTTCTCCCACATCAATCAAGAAAAGACCCTATGTACGTGCCTACAGGCCAATCCTAAAAAGGCATTTTCTTGGTTAAGATTCCATCTTCCAAATGACACTACCTTATGTCACATTTATATAAAAACTAGCCAGCACAGAGACTAAGGAAAAAGGATCACAAGTTTAAGACAGTCCTAAGGTGACCCGAGTGTTATGGTTTGAATGAGAATGACCCCCATAGGCTCTTACATTTGGGTGCTTGACCCCTGATTAATGGAACTGTTTGGGAAGGATTAGAAGATGTGGCCTTTTTAGAATAGGTATAGCAGCAGGCTTTAAAGTTTCAAAAGCTCAAACCAGACCCAGCTTCTCTCTCTCTCTCTCTCTCTCTCTCTCTCTCTCTCTCTCTCCTCTCTCTCCTGCTGCCTGTGGATCAGGATGTACAGCTCTCAGCTACGGCCCCAGTGCCATGCCTGTCTGCCCCCCTCCATGATGAGCATGGACTAACTCTCCAAAACTGTAAGCCAGCCCTCCGTTAAATGCTTCGTTTTATAAGAGTTGCCCTGGCCGTGGCATCTCTTCACAGCAACAGGACAGTAATTAAGACACTCAGCTACGTAGCAAGGACTTGCCAGAGGGAGGCAGAGGGTAGCAGAAGAGAACAAGCACACTGGATTGGAGTGAGCATTTAATTGTGCAGTCTTAGAAGCAATAATATTATTTGATCCTTTAACAAGGTAAAATCTTTTAAAATTTCTTCACTGATGCCATCATTGAAATAAATAAATTTTTATGTAAACTTTAAATATTTTATGTGAAAATCTAGCTAAATATAGGTGCAGTGGCATATGCCTTTAATCCTAACACTTGGGAAGTAGAGGCGCACAGATCTCTGTGAGTTCCAGGCCAGCCTGGTCTACAAAGTGAGTTCCAGAACTACAGAGTGAGTTCCAGAGAAATCCTGTTTCAAAAAACCAAAACTAAAATTTTTTTTTAAAAAATCTATCCAAAGATTTTTATAAAGAACTTTTTTACTTTCTTCATTGCTTGTAGAATAATCTAATTCCAAACATTTATCTCTGACTACCTATCAGTGTTCAGAGCAAATACATTTTCCTTATAAATAAATTTATTTTTTCAGAAATAGCAATGATCTTATTGATAGAAAGCTTTCCTTTTGTTGTTATTTTTAGTCTTTCCTCTCTGTTTTGTGAGGTAGAGATGGAAATCAAACACTGTTAATGGAGCTACCATCAGTGTTCTGACGTTCTTTTTCTATTAGCCCAGAAATCTCCCAATTTGGAGCAAACAGTAACAATAGAAGCGTTGCTTCTGCTTTCTCTGTGGCTATGGCAGCAGAGGGAAAGTGCTTTCTAATTGAGTAGGTGTGTTTGTATAAAATTTTCACTGAAACCCATAATTCTCTGCATATATCTCATGGTGGAAACGATTCAGATCCCTTAAGTGCCCAATTAAGTAGGAACACATCAGATGTTCTGCTCTCGGGGTGTTCAAAAATAGCTCAACATCTTGGAGTTCTGGAAATTTGTGCTGTCATCACTATTTGAGCCTAACTGAGTTTTCTTCATGGTTTTCTCAGTGTTCCAATGAAATAGCAGTGTGGAGCTCAGTCCTCACGCACCCCAACATCCAAATAGAGAACCCTTCATATTCAGCCAGCCAATCATATTCAGTAGCAATGTCAACAGTAAGAAGTGCTGATGATACCATTTGATATTTTGTGAGTTATAAATCCTTATTGAAGACTAACACATTATGCTCCGTGGACTAAGTTTTCTCCCATCCCATTGTCGTTTTCGCCTTCCTAGGAGTTGCTGGAAAATTAGCCATGAGGTAGAGACACGCTGAAAGGATGCATTGCGTTCTCTGTGTCTTGGTTAGGGGAGACGCCCGTGCCTGTGGACCACCGCACGGCACAGACACGCGTGTCCATAAGGCCAGCTTGTCAATTGGTACAAGCCTGGGCTCTTAAGGCAGTCACTTTTAAACATAAACCAATCAATCTGAGAGATGGGACATACCCTAGAGATGATGTAGAGCGACATTTTCTTTTCACTGAGGAATGCTGAGGTTTGGGAAAGCAATCGGCCCAATACCAAGCTTCACAGGGCCAGTTGCAGGACTGTGGTTCAGATTTCCCCTTTTCCACGCCAGCCAAGCCGGAATATCTCCTCAACTGTTGTCATATTTTTGAGGGCCCCACTTCCTTCTTCTGCATCTCCCTTAATACCACCTTAATAAAACCACGTCCCATTCTCTCGTTCACAGCTGTATGTAAACGAAGCTCCAGTAAACTACACCAACGTGGCCACAGATAAAGGAGTGATCCATGGTCTGGGGAAAGTTCTGGAAATTCGGAAGAATAGATGTGATGAGAACGACACCACCGTTGTGACCGTAAGTTACATCAAGGGCCAGAGCTGAAAATGATCGGTTACGATTTTTAAAATGTTTTAAGCGGGGCCAGGGAGATGTCTCGGTGGGTAAAGGTGCTTGCCACAGAGTCCAGGAACCTGAGCTCACTCCCCAAGACCCCTGTGGTGAGAGGAGCGATGTGAGTTCTACAAGTTGTCCTCCACACATGGACAGCTGCACACGTGCACACACCTACGCATGCGCACACACACACAAAATGTAATAAAAATCTTTAAATAATAACAATCTTATTTAAGGGTTTCCTATGAGATGATCTCAATCTAACTCAAAACCTCCTCCTTCGTTATGACTGGGGCTGTAGCTCAGAAGTAGAGTGCTGGCCTCGTATGCATGAGGCCTGGGTTCGATCCTGAGCACTGAAGAGGAGTCTGCTTTGTGAGCATCTCTGACGTACCAACAAAGAATGCAAGGCTATAGACAGCAGGGATGAGCCAGACACAGCCCAGAGCTCAGCAGGCTCGTCATCTAATGGGATGGGTTGTGCCTAGCTTGCCTGGGAAAGGGGAGGTAATGACAGTGTTGAGCCAGATTCTGAAGCCCTGGGGCCGCTGCAAAGGGAAACCGTGCCAGGGAGAGGTCAGTGGTTCACCTGAGACAGGTACTGACTAAGGCTGATCAACCAGAAGACGCGTGTGGAAATGAGCGAATTCAGTGCAGGACGGATGCACAAGTCGCTGCAGGCTGTGCGACAGTGCAGTACCTGGCGGTGATAGGAACAGCGGCCAGGGTTTATTAGGTATTTAACCCAGCACTCTAAACACTTTATATGTGTTAACCCACGTGATCCTCACAACACCCCAAAATGTAAGGACGTTGACTGTCTCCAACCTACAGATAGGAAATGAGCCACAGGGAGGTTCTGTCACACAGTAGCAAGTGGCAGAGAAGGGATTCAAATCTGGGCAGCCTGGCCCTAGAAACAATTCACAAAGTGACACTTCACTGTCAGGCAGGAACCAGTCGAGACACAGTTTTTTGTGTATTACATTTTGTGTGTGTGTGTGTACATGCATAGGTGTGTGCACGTGTCTCATCGTCTGGAAGTTGGCACTCAAAAGTTTCTGCCATTCTGTCTTTTGTTTTTTGTATGTGTTATTTCAGTAGAGGATTCCAGAGCTGCAGCCCCCAGCAGCACCATGTTTTGTCAAGGCAGGCTCTGTGTGTGACATATTGTCTCTTCATTTGACCCAGGTCACTAAACAAGGCTTCCAGTACATCAGTCAGTTGGTGCTAGAGAATTCAGATTTAGGAGGGCGATGTCTCCCGTGTTTTAAGAGGTTATTGGATTCCTAGGGCTACTATAGATGAAAGTGGTGTTCAGATATGCAAGACCCGGAGCCAAGAGCCCATCCCAGAGAACACTGGGGAGGCCGAGCAGATGTTCTCCCCTGGTTGGGTTTCTGCCCCGTGTTCTAAAACCTGCAGCTCCAAACTCTTATTTGCAGCTCCATTTTGCACTGAAATTAATAACCTTGACATGACCTCTTTATCTCCACACTTCTTACCAAGGGAGTTTGTGGAAAGTGTACCCAGCAAGCAGTCTGCCCACTTGGAACAAAACCACTTGTAAGTACAGTACTTTTATCCTTATTTAAAAAAAAAAAAGTCTTCAGACAAGAGAGAGTCCAAATTGGAAAGCATGTATTTTCTTCTGCCCCCTTCCTTCCCTGGGTTTATTTCTAGCTTTTTATGCACTGTGCATTTTTTTAAGGAAAGGGGTTATTTGGCTTCCAGTTGGAGGTTCTAGTCCCTGTGGTGGGGAACTCACAGCAGCAGGAGCCTGTGGCAGCCAGGCACTGCACAGACTGTCCAAAATCAGGGCTGGGGTAGCTTGGGCTCTACTCAGTTCCTTTTTTGTTGAATCTCGCTTTACTTTTTATTAATGAATTTATTCTTTGGCAGTTCCTTACGCTTATGTAAAATACACTCTGATTAAACCCGCCCCCACCCTCTTACCTGTCAGCCCACACAAGCAGTCTCTTTCCCACTCTTTTGTATGTGTCCCACGGAGTTTAACCAGGGCTGTTACTGTCACCGTGGATGTGGGACTCTCGGCAGAGCCTGAAGGGAATGTGTCTCCAGCAAGGGAGACAGAACCAAAGACAGTGACACCCCCTCAGGAAGGGTAGGGCCCCATGGGCTCCTCCCCCATCCTGAGGGCTGACAGGCCGAGTCTAGGGCAGGCCCAGTGTCGTGAGTTCTTGGTTGCAATGGCTGTGTCACGCCTGGAGAATATGCTCTGACCGCCCTTCTCCCATTGGTATGCGTCTTCATAGCCTTGAATACGGGTTTACGAGGGACTAGGGGTATTTTAATTAATAATGAAAATAGAAAGGGGCCCATAAACCACCATGCAGTCCAAGAAAGCACTTTTCACTTTCTACATCTTTTTATGCTAACTGGTTAAGGACAGCAGCAAGGTAGTCTATGAGCGATGGCAGTCGCCATGTCCCGTAGCCGGCCTGATACGCTCCTCCCACCTGGCTCCCTTTTATAATTGAAGTCACAATTGACCTTCCCAAAGAAACAGATGTAAACGTTGAAAAGGTAGACACATCTTTAAATTTATTACCGATCTGTTTCTTATAGCTTCTTTTTATATAAAAGCTACTTCCGCTGACAACCATGACAGAGAATAAGTCTCTGTCCTTCCATAGCGTAGTAACGATAATCCATGATAAACAGCGAATACCAAGTCTCTAACTTGGTTTTTAATTTGGTAGTATATATTATAAATCTTTATGAGCAAACAATTCTTTTTTTATATATTCTTTTATTTTTCATTCAAAAATTTACACTTCCTCCCCTTCTCCCAGTCCCCTCCTGCTCCCCCACTAACCCTCCTCCCTCCCCCTGCTTCCTTAAGAGGGGGCAGAGTACCCTGCCCTGTGGGAAGCCCAAGGCCCTCCCCCCTCCATCCCGGCCTAGGAAGGTGTACGTCCATATAGACTAGATTCCCAAAAAGCTAATACATACAGAAGAGATAGGTTCCAGTGCCATTATCATTGGCTTCTCAGTCATCCCCCATTGACAGCCCCATTCAGAGATTCGGTTTGATCACATGCTCATTCAGTCCTGGTCCAGGTGGATTTGGTGAGCTCCCATTAGATCAGGCACACTGTCACGGTTGGTGGACCAGCCTCTCCCGGTCCCGATTTCCTTGCTCATCTTCTCCCACCTTCTGCTCTTCGACTGGACCTTGGGAGCTCTGTCCATTGCTCTGATGTGAATGTGGGTCTCTGTCTCTATCTCCATCCATCGGACGAAATTTCTATGGTGATGATCAAGAAAGATATTCATCAATGTCCCATAACCCATAGCAAACAATTCTTTCTTGGAGTTGGCAAACTATAAATCACTAAACAAACTAAAGCTTAAGTTTAATGAATATACAGGGCTGGAAGGATATTTTTATCTGGCTTTTTTAAAAACTCCTCTAAATTTGATTTAGTCTTCTAGAGAAACATTCTTAGCGACCGCTGCTTTACAGTATAGCTTGGGTTTTGCCGCCTGCCATAGAGCGGCCAGCACTGAGGTTCTCTTGTGTTCTTGCTTATGTCCAGCACCAAGAAGCCACAGCCCACCCTTTCCAGAACATGCTAAGGGGAAAGTGCCGCCCACCTCCTCACTTAGAGGAATTGGCGCGCTTTCTTTCTAACTAAAGGAGTGACAAAATCCCTGTGACTTCACAGGGCGAGACCAGGAAGTGCATCTACACCATTTACTTCATGGGGAAGAGATCCGTCTTCCTGGGATGCCAGCCAAAGTGTGTGAGGACCGTCATCGTGAGTATGAGCGAGTCTTCTGAGTACCCAGTATCAGTACACTGGATTCCCCAGAGCGATTCAGTGGGGTTCTTCCTGCTTCTTCCTGCCATCTGCTCCTCACCTGCATCACTGCTGCCGTAGGCTGGTGACGGGAAAGTGTGGGAAAGCCCGAGCGGGGTGAGGAGGAAGCTGGGGCACGGAAGGTGAAGGGGACGGCCCTTTTCTCACCACACATGCTTGTGCGATGAAACTTAGCTCCATTAATTGGTTAATTAAATGTAACCAAGAGACAAAGGACGTAGTCAGCAAGGGACGGCAAGGGCACTTGGTCAGGCAGAAAATGGAACCCCAAAACCCAGGATCTCTGAATGTCACTTTGGAATGTTCTGGAAAATTCCTTATGACTTACTGTCCTGCTTCTTCCCCGGAGGATGAGCCCTCTTCTTCTCTGGGCTTATACACTGCAGAGCATGGGACTGGAGAGAGTTTTATGTCTTACTGCACTTAAGAATAAAGGCAGTGAAGGCAAACAGACCTCCAGTGGGGCTTCCCTGACTCACAAGAGGCTCTCCGAGAACGCCAAAGCATCCACTCTTTCTGTAGATGAAGCACCATCCAGCAGAAGGGTCCCTGGTTTGGAGGTGCTGAAGGCTTGTTGGGTCCTACCACCCCTCCAGGCTCACCTGTGTTAGTCTTTGTTGCTTGGAACACCAGCCTGTAATCCCAGGCTCAGGAAGTAGGAGATGTTCAGCTCTTCAGGGCCAGCACCAGCTAAATGAGGCCCTGTCACAACAACAACAAAAGTAATAAACTTTTAATCTGGCCTAAACTGGCTTCGCACGGGCCACCCTCCTAAGTCCTAGGATGACAGGAGTACCCCACCAGCCAGGTTCCTTTGGCCTGTTCTTCCTGTCTCCCCTCCTTGGCATTCTCCATCTATCTTCATCTCACGACTTCTGATTTTCCCCTTCCCTGCCGGCGGGGTTGGCAAGTGACCTAGGACATGGCTGAGCCTCACTCAGTCCTCAAAGGGCTCTGTCCCCTGTCCCTAAGAAACCCTGACATCTAGGAAACAGGCAGGCTCACACGGGATCCCAGGAGTCCCCAGAGCAGAAGATAAACACGTGCACACCTCATCCTTCCCTTTCAGACAAGAGCGTGCTGTGCTGGCTTCTTTGGCCCACAATGCCAAGTCTGCCCCAGCAAAGATCAGAATGTGTGCTCTGGAAATGGCTTCTGTCTGGACGGCGTGAACGGCATCGGCATGTGCAAATGTGAGCAGGGCTTCAACGGGACGGCCTGCGAGACCTGCGCAGAGGGCAAGTACGGTGCCCACTGTGACCAAGGTGAGCATCGCTCCCTCCCAGACAGACCCTGGCCCCCTCAGTCCTCCAGACCCAAGCTGGGCAGCAGCATGGGGTGGAAGAACAGCAGCCTCCATACCCTCTACCCAGCTTCTCCTCAGGCAGCAGCAGCCACCCAGCATTGCGACTGCAGTGAGCAGTCTCTGTGAGCCAGTTATAGTAGTCTCAGGATCTGGGAAGCTATGGCAAGAAAATGGCCCTGAGTCTGAGACCACCTTGGGCTACAGTGAGCGTCACCGATGTTTGTTTTTTGTTTGTTTGAAGCCTATGCTAGTTCATTAGTGTAGAGTTCCAAAACATTTCCAGTCACTGATCTGGATGTATCCACCGACCCACAATTGTTTGCTGACATTTCCAGCCCAACTCCATCCGTCTCTCAGTTTGCCTGTATGCGCTAATCACCATGATTAAACTTTCTCCGTGGGCTCGCTCAATAGTTAGTGGGGGGGTGACAGATTTGTCCTAATGACTCATTTAACCCCAAAGGAACGCCACCTGCACTGGGGCTGCTGTACCCATCTTACAAATAAGGATATTAAGGCCAGGAACATGAATGAGTTTCCCCAAGGTCAGCTGATGAGAAGCTGACCTCAGTTCTGGATACATACCTTTCTGGACCCCAAAGCCTGCCTCTTAAATCACACTGTCCTCTTTGAGAAGGTCACTCCTTGATCCACCACCAGCAAGCACCATGCTTTGATGCTTAATCCGTTTGCGGCATGTCCTCCTGATTTTCCACATCCAGGGACACTGGGGAGAACTCTGATTAGAGGATAGCTCCTCATTCCTGCCCATCCTAAAACCGTTGCCTCCGCTATCGCTGTTTTCACCAGCGACCTAAGTCAGACTAAACTAATACATGACCGGGTGGCTGAAATCTGGCCATAAGCCATTGAAGTTAGACTGCTGGTTCAGCTTCCAGAGCTGTTTGGGAGACTTGCTTCCACTCAGGCAGAACTTCCTAACCTAGAACTGTGGGTGAATCCATGGTGCCCACCAAGACCCAGAGCCGAATGCTTTTGGTGAGGAGCAGCATTCATAGCTTTCACAAAGTTTATATTTATTTGTTTGTTTATTTTTTTACAACTTCCTAAACACATATCCGTAATATTCTTTCATCAAGGTTCCCATCTTTATCCCCTCTCTTCCCCTGCCCTTCCCACTGAACCCCTCTTCCCAAGTCCCTCTCGTATCCTCATATCTTTTCTTATGAACCACTGCATCTAATTAGGGTTGACTGTGTGAGATCGGGTCAATGGTTATTTACTTGAGCAGGGTCAATGTGCCAGTGCCTATCCTACGCTCCCGCCATAACCTTTAACTGCCTAGAACTAACTCCCTTGGAAGGAGCGGGGCTTTACAAACTCCTGCCCATCCCTGGGTGTTGATGAGCCCAGTGTCATGCAGGTCTAGTGCAGGCAGCAGTGGCTGAACCGTGAACTATAACAGTGCCGATTTGAGTTCATGGGTGCAGAACAGGCACATCTTGTCCAGACGATGGTGATTACGGCACTCCTTCCTGCCGTGTTCTTCCCATGCCCTCTTCCATGCTGTGCCCTGAGCCTGGAGGGCATCTTAGCCATGACAAAAGATCATGGCAAAGACAACTTACAAAAGAAAGAATCTAATTTGGGGCCTCATGGTTCCAGAGGGTCATGACTATCAAGTAAGGGAGTGTGGCACGTAGGCAGCTATGGCATTGGAGCACAGCCAAAAGCTTACAGCTGACCCACAAGCATGAGCAGAGAGGGAGCTATCTGGGAATGGTATGGAATCTTGTAACCCAAAGACCATCCCCAGTGACATGCCTCCAACAGGATCACACCTCCTCCCACAAGGCCACTCCTCCTCCCACAGGGCCATACTTCCTAATCCTCCCCCAAACAGTTCCACCCACTAGGGACCAAGCATTCAATATATGAGCCTATCAGAGCCAATCTTAGTCAAACCAGCACAGGTGTGATATAAATGTGCTGATCAGGGCTGAGCACTCAACAGTCACCTGTTCTCAGCACGTTAACCAATTTTGAGCCTCTGCATTAACCAATTAACTACTTCCCACTGTAAATAAATAACAAATAAATAAATGCTTTGCTGACCAAGACCTAGAGAAGCACTAATTCACGGGTATACACGTAAACGTTTAGTGGGTGGTTTGACACTATGTCTATTCAGTAAAACAACAGTAATAAGTCCCCCTCTAGAACCATTGTCTTCCCAGCTCTTGAGTTTGACCAGGTTTGCAATACCATGCCTAAGCTTCTCTTGTGGAAGAGGCCTAAGATCCAGTAAGAAATGTGTTGGTTTCTCCTTTAACAGTGGCCATTATTGGACTAGAGGTCATATCTTGCCTGGATGACAAAAACCTCCCTGACCAACTGCTCACAAGGAAGGACCCCACGCCTGGCACTGGAGTTTTTGTTTAACACCCTTGGCTTTTAGAAGTAGCACTGTCCACTCTCCTTTTTTAAATAGTATTTGTAAACTGGCTTACAACATAATAGATTCCCCTTTGGTTTTTTCATATTTTCATCAAATCTTTTTTATTCTCATGTTTATTGAGCATTTGCTACATGCTTGGTGATACATTGTCCCTTGACATTTTGTGCATGTCATCTGACTTATAATAATGTCACTATGTCTTACATGTGAAGTTTAATGAATTCTTTACATGTCTGTACCCATAAGCCATGAGTCAATTCAAGGCAAGAAACACCTCAACTCCTCAGCTTTTACCAAGTTCTTAGAGAGATTCAGGACCCTGCTATAAAATGAAGGAACCATTAGTTCTGTGTCTTTGGAAAAGGCAGAGCAAACAGGTTTCTACAGACCTGGTAGCAAATAGACACTTTTTTTTGAGACAGTGTCTCACTATTAGCCCTGGCTGGCCTAGATCTCACTATATCTACCAGGCTAGCCTGAACTCACGGATATCTCCTAAGTGCTAGGATTACAGGTGCGCACCCCCACGCCTAGCTGAGAGGGCATCTTTTGAACTCTGTTGTCTTAGGCTCTCACATGATCCTGGATCCTCACACAGTCTTAGCCGAGGATAGTTTGGCACTAAGTCACATTCCCACAGTGCCTCACAGTCCCAGAACTGTGGTACGGACTGCTCTGAAGCAGAACGAGTTGATCTGATAGCCTACGTCCTTGTGATCTGTGACCCCAGGCCCGCACAAGACCCTGGTCAGAGACTGGGTACAGAGAAGTACACCCCGTAAACGGTAAAGGGAATGTTGATGAACATGAGTCTGGTCATGTTTTCTACTTAGCGTGCTCTTGTGTCCACGGGCGGTGTAACCAAGGACCCTCAGGAGACGGCTCCTGCGACTGTGATGTCGGCTGGAGAGGCGTGCACTGCGACATTGGTAAGTGTGTCCTCCTCCGCGCTCTGTCCTCTGCCTGCCTCTCAGAAGAAATCTGTGTTCCTTCCTAAAGTAGAAACAGCACCATCAGTGCTGATGCCCAATGCTGGAAACCCCTATTAGTGATACTCTGTGTGACTTAGTGCAGAACTGTATGTGTGCAGGACCAGACTTCCTTTCTCACTGCACAAGCACAGTGGGCATTTTCCTCCACCGGGATCAACGCCATTAATAACGTTACTAGAAACCCAATCCTTGTGTGCTTGTTCGCCACAGTGCAGACAGGCGACCTCACGCATGACAGACAGGTCAGCCACCTGGCCCTGAGTTGCATCCCCTCCCTAATTGCACTTTCTAAAACTAATCTCCTGCTATCACAAACAGGATTTTTTATATGCCTCTCCCCACATTTGTTAATTCATGTGATCAGCTCTGAGGTGGCTGTCTGACAGGAGCTGGTGTTCTCAGGGAGGGTTTTGCTGCTCATTACCAAATGGCCCAATAGCAATATATCAGTCTTTCAACTTTAGGGTCTGATGGAGAACACATCGGCTCCAGTCTCCCATTGCATTGATGTTTTACTCCAGGGGACAGTGACGAGAGGCAAGGAATGGCTTCAAAGAGACAAGAAATCTGATAATGTTTAGAGATCCAAAAGAGTGCAGGATGTGAGAACAGAGGCAAAGAGGCAAACTGAATGAGAAGAATTAATGGGGCAGGCAAGAGCCAGCTCACTCAAAGTTAGATACATTGGCTTCCCAACTGAAGCTATTCAGGAGCCATTGAAGAGTTTTAAACATGGCTGTGGTGATATCTTACTTGTATTTAAGAGAAATCAACAGGCAGCAAATTAAAGAAAATGACCCTGGAAGCCAGCATCAGAGGCCTTATTGTCCCTTCTGAGACAGGAACTAGAAAGAAGGTCACAAGTGCCCACCAACCCTGTGAGGGCTCCAGTGACGTGGTTTGTCTGAGGGACTGTCATTGCAAAGCTCCAGGAGAAGGCAGAGCTATAAAAACACCACAGTGGGAAATCTGAAGGATTGCAGGCCAAGGGGACATCCCAGAGCAGGCATCAGATGTTGGGGTGCAGAATCAGGATTCAGTCTGGAAGAGGGCCGTCGGGGGCAGGATCACATAAGCAGGAAGACATCCCAAGCAAATCACTAGAATAAATGCAGTGCTTTTCCCTCTCTTTAAGCTTCTCAGAGCACAGTGCATGAAAAACCAAGCTCATTTAAAAGGGAACATCCTAGAAGCTACGGCAACTTTCCAGGAGACAATCCCTGTAACAGTGTAATTCCTAAATAAGGCAGCAGCAGAACTTTCATGTGGGCAATGCCCCTGGGGGTCAAATGAAGCAGAGACTGGTGGATGCTAAGAATGGTGCCCAGACCATGACTCAGGCAGCAGCAGGGATGGTGGTCAGTTAGGGAAGAGGACAGCTAGACCACTCAGCCTAGGAGCCACCCTTGCTCTTTCATGTCCACCCTTCACTGACATCGTCTACTTATCCACATCTCTGGAATCTGTCTTCCACCTGCCCCCTGTCCCCAGAAGCCTGTGATCCAGCTCTCTGCCTTCCATCCTAGGTCCCACTCCTCCCCTTTCTGTCCTCCACATAACCACAAGAAAGAACTTTCCAGAACATACATAAAACAGGTAACGTTTCTCAGCCCACTCCACCCCCAGGACTTCTTGACAACTTGCTTTGGCTTTTCATCATCTACAGAACAAGATTCAGAGTCCATACCAGGAGCATTCAGAGGCCAGGCACCAGCCGGCATCCAGCTCTAGGTTAGCGAGTGTTAGCGCCTACCCTGCCCGGACCCCTGTTATAGTGTAAATGACCTTCAGGTTTGTCTCTGGACCCCCGTTACAGTGTAAACGACCTTCAGGTTTGTCTCTGGCCCAGAGCCCACACGGAAAGTGTTTACACAGCGGCAAGGATTCGCATAGCGAAAAATCACTTCAAGGAGCTCAGTATTTTCCTACTACTAGGGACTAAAGCAAGAATTCACAGACAATTGGTCTTCTTTTTCAGAGATCACGAAAGACATCTGCAATGGGACCTGCCACACCAGTGCCAAGTAGGTGTCCTCTGACCTCTAGGGAAAATACCAACTCAGTAGTTCTCACCTCAGGCCCCACCCTGGGGGAAGTGTTTCCCCAACATCCTTGAACAGAATGTAGGATCCCCTAAGGAAGAAACTGAATGTCTCCGAAGAAACCACCATGAGCTGGCCAGATCCAGCATGTTCCACTGACTTACCTAGCACACTGACAAGAATGCCAGTTGTCACCCAGCCCATGCCACAAGGGCTCTTTCAAAGAGAGGGCATCACTTTCAGTAAACGTTGCCCCAGTCCATAGCCTAATGTCGCTTCCTATGGGCACATCCTCCCACAAAAGTAAAAAGCCTAGTAGCTGGGGTTAGACCCGAACCCACAGTCATCCTGCTTCACTGTCACTCCTCACCCTCCCTGCCTCAGTGTCTTCCCTCATAAACGGCTCTAATAATCACACTGCCTTTCAGGAGCTGTTGTTTTACCTGTGGACAACATGAAGCCCAAAACGCAACCAATCACATGGGTAGCGTTGAGAAAACAGTGACCATGCCTCATAGGCATACCGTGTGGTTTGCCTGGAGTGGCTGTAGTGGGAATCATGCCAGGAACCAATTGTCCCCTCAAGCCTTTGGCAGAGCCTCTGAGTGCTTCATAGAGTTGGTAGCCTGGATGCTGGGCTGAAGGGGGATTATAAGCCACACGAGGGACGTGGTCTTTCTCTGAAAACATCATTTGCCCTTTCCACTGCAGCTGCCTTCTCAATCCAGATGGCAAAGCCTCGTGCAAATGTGCGGCAGGATTCCACGGGAATGGAACAGTCTGCACAGGCAGGTGGAGCGGGATCTGCGGAGGGTCCGTGTGGGCTGAGAGACCCGACTGGGCCTCGGGAGCTGGTGCCAGCTACCGGTGGTGACTCACGTGTGACTGAGCAATTGGCGGTGCCCAGCTCTGCGTGGCTGGGGCATGTTGGTTTGGGATGGGCAGGCAATTGTATCTGTTTTTCACATGCAACTACACTGCACAACCCTGAGAGCAACTGGAATCAGCTCCTGGCTTTATAGATTTGATTGATCAAGGGTGTGTGAGCCATCGGGGCTCAGGAGTGGGTCAGTAAAGGGTTTAAGTCCTGGTTCTTCCTCCTGCCAGACTTGTAACTTTGCATGGGTGTTTAGCTACCCTGAGCCCCTCTGCTTGTTTGTAAAGTAAGCATCAAACCACCTTCCCTTTAGAGTGCTGTAAAGGATGAAATGGTCTCTCTGAGGACAGTGGCGGAGTAGGGCAGGGGTCAGAGGTCAAACTGTTGCCTCATCATTAGACCTCTGAGTTTGAACTGGAATGCTAACAATCTGTGTTACTTCAGGATGCTGCTTGGCTGTGCCTTTTGCCATCTGCTCATCTGCAAGAGTCATTTTATTGGGTAGTTGCATATGATCCAGATTCTGCCTGTAAAGTGCTGAGAAATGTGAGCTATTGTTCTTAGGGTACATAACGCATATGTAGCACTAGAAAAGAAGAAACTCAGCAATGTTTCAGTTGCCTGGGACTGGGACAAAGGCCGCTCTCAGCCCGAATTAGAAAAACTTCTCTTTGCAGTGAACAGCGGTGACTACAGACTCATGGACGTTCAAGGTGCTGAGAATAAGTGACGGTTGGGTGCTCAGCCCTAAACAGAACATTTAGAGCACCGCATCTAAGGCTCAGGAAATACTGAGGGAGAGGGAGCAGAGAGGATGTAAGAGCCAGAGGCTAGTGAGAAGGGTCTGGAGATGCTGTGTTCTGAGAAAGAGTGGCCATTGCAATTGTGATCTCAGCTTCAGTTGCCTGCGCTGAATCTGCCCAAGGCTGAACCTAGTCTCACCCAACTGGGGGTTGGGGAAGGAGCTCAGAGGGCCCCTCTCTCTGCTGAACTATCGGTAGTTCTAAGATAGGGACAGTCCTCATCTTCAGTTATGCACCTGCTGTGAGCCTACCAAACTCCAGTGGAGAATTCCAAGCCTGTTGTGGTCACACGGACAGCCTGGTTAAACTCAATGGTTTGAGAGCAAAAAGATAGGAATGTGGGAAATGGACTCAGGAGGAGGCAGGAGTTAGCAGGGGTAGAAGGGCAACAGGAGAGAGCAGGGCTGAGATTATTATGCAGGATGCATTATTATATTAACCAGGATGCATTATTACACAGTGTGACACTGTTAATAACGTTACAGTGAAAAGTAAACAAAAACAAAACAGACGAATCAGTCCTCACATGCACACATGAACAAGCTTGCTTGTTCTCTCTCTCTCTCTCCTCTGTCTCTCTCTCTCACACACACACCACACACCACATATACACACCACACACATACACACACACCACATACACCACACATACACACACACACCACACATACACACACACACAAACACAGAGTCAAGAATGCAAACATAGTCTGAGAAATCCAAGTTCAGATAAGAACCTGGAGCCACCACACTTCCTCTGCTTGAGAGGAGAACCCGAAAGATGGAAGGCTCTAGCCCCATCAGGCTGAGTTCCTGGAAGACAAGAGAACACAAGCATTGTCTCCAGTGCCATTTAGGTCTTCTTTCATTATGGTCAGTAAACATTTATGAGCTGTGGTTTATAAATACCAACCAATCCATTCTGAGGCTGTAAACAGTGTGATGGCATGCAACAAACACATGCAGCCACCAATACAATCGAAACCCAGCCCAGCTCAGCCACACCCAATCTCCTGTGAACTAGCTGGCTTTAGCCCTGCCAACCCCTGTTCCTGCTCAGAAACGTCTGGTCATCCTTCTGTGACGCTGGAGAGTTTTGTCTCTTCTAGAATCTGGTGTGAAATGTAATTACGGGTGCCAATGAGTCTGGCTCACTTTACTCAGCCTTTTTGATGGCTGAGTTAATTTGATTGAGTAGAAAAATCACCACCTCCACATCACCTACCATCTGATTGGTGCTTTCAGGTTTTGACTGTCACAAACAAAATGTTTATCACACGCACGCACGCACACGCACACACACACACACACACACACACACACACACACACACACACCAGAAGCTCTTAGCATCATTTTCCTCTTGAGTACCTTGTCCTAGGTGCTTTGGCCCAGATTGAGGCAGAGCAGTTAGTTTTCTAGACTGTGTTAGCCTTAGGAACTCTCAGAGGGTGCAGGCTGCCCTGATCCTGAGGCCACGTGTCTCTTGCAGAGGAAGTAAACAGCTGCTAGTAAAAAAAACAGCTGGAAAAGACAAGTAGTGATTTTTTTTTCTTGCCTTCTATCTTTGTTGGGGTTGCTATTGATGTAACAAAACACCATGACCACAGCAACCTGGGGAGGAAAGGGTTTGTTTGACTTCTGCTTCCACATCACTGTTCATCATCATTGAACAGAGTCAGGACAGGAACCTGGAGGCAGGAGCTGATGCAGATGTCATGGAGGGGTGCTGCTTACTGACTTGCGCCCCATGGCATGTTCGGCCTGTTTTCTTATAGAACTTAGGACCAGGAGCCCAGGGATAGAACCACCCACAATGGGCTGGGCCCTCCCCCATCAATCACTACCCATCAATCACTAATTAAGGAAATCCTCTACAGGCTTGCTTACAGCCTGATCTTATGGAGACATTTTCTCGATCAACGTTCCCTCCTCTCTGATGAGCATAGCTTATGTCAACTTGACATAAAACTAGACAGCACACTCTCTGTGCTGAGTAATCAATCACATTGGTCCAATGCCTTCTGGAGTTGTCCCAAGGCTTCCTTTTATCAATGGCGCAGATTTAAAAAAAAAAAAAATCCCACCTGACTCCTCCTGTCTGTCTCCTCTTCTACAGCCATCAATGCCTGTGAGATCAGCAATGGAGGATGCTCTGCCAAGGCCGACTGTAAAAGAACCACCCCAGGAAGCCGGGTGTGTGTGTGCAAGGAGGGCTATACCGGTGACGGCATTTTGTGCTTCGGTAGGTGATCATCCCTTGTCCATCTGGCAGAAATGGTGTCAGTTAGAGCCCTGTTAAAATGTTCTGCTGTATGAGCTCCTGTTGTTAAGACTGCTGCTGGGGTCCTAATGCAGTAGGCCTTGGCAGAAAAGCCCAAGGAAGCAGAAACGATGGCCCCACAGGGGCATGAAGGTGTGTGCTGCCAAAGAAGTCACTTTGGGTGGAGGGAGAGAGCTCTTCCATCTGAAAGTTCTCATGGCTACTTCCATCGATTTCCAATGCTGCACATCTTTACTTTAGAAAATGGCAAAAGGTTGGGGGTGTGTATCTAAAGACAGGGACTCAAACTATTTTTACGTTACCCCATGCCTAGATGTTTTTTAACAAAAACAATAGCATCTCGCGATGCACAGTGTTTATACTTAACGTTGCTAACAGAATAATTCCCTGAAAGTCGGCATAGCGCTTAAAGCGTGCTCGGCCAAGGGCACACAGCTCTGTTCTAGAGGTGTGCCCTAGAACACTGAGTCTTAGCTCACCAAAACGGGCCGCAACAGTCATGCTAGAGTCATGTGCCCTTGCCCCACATTCTCTCGCTAACAGTAGTCTACTCCTCACCTTTTCCTCTGCTCTCTTTGAACATTTTCATACTTCTCCTTAGTCATTTGAGACTCCGCTGCGTAAGTCATGTTGTATTTGTCCCTAATAACTAAGTCTGTATTTCCTGAGAGTAAGGGCAGCTTGGTATGTAACCTCACAGAGTTCCTGACTTCAGTGAATTGAGTATCATTATAATACTTTTTCTAATTATGTTCACACTCTTATTTTATCAGCTGTCCCAATACTTCTCTAATGTGAGGTCTTTGGAGGACTGAGTCTCGCATTTAGTGTCTTAGCTCTTTGGTCTGTTTCTTTGATACCGTGTCTTTTATTTGGGGTTTGAGGGGTTTTTTTTCATTATTAGATTCCACTTGTATATTCCAGACCAAAATATCACAAAAATCATGTATCGTTTGCAGGCTGTCACAAGTCTCAAGGTTTCCATCCAGCCTTTGTTTATGATACAAACCTTGACCACTAGGTCCAAGCGCTACCAAGCTATCTACTGCGAAGTCATTCCCTTTGCCACTGATAGTCAATGGGGAGAAGCTTTAACGTGCAGCAGTCTGGTCCTCCTCTGAGTGTCCTGAGCTGAGCGTCTGTCGATGAGTCTTCCATGGTGGATGTTTCATTCCCAGGACTCCTCATGCGTTGCACTAGTGGACTGGGTGCTAAGATTCTCACTCGAAACATTCCTATTCATTCCACAGAGGGGCAAATTTAAGCCCATAGATGGTGCCTCTGCTAGAATTAGCCCAACCCAGGACCCACCGGTGGGGGAAGGGGGGGCGGTTTTAAAAAACCATCCCCACCACCACCTGAGTTACTTCTGCCTCTGTAGTTCCAGAAAACTGAGTCCCATGTTGACACCTGCTGCTCTTTCCCAGTTATCCAAGCCATCTCCAGTCCCTGGGGAATCCCTCAAAATGCCTCTTCGTGGCGCTGAAGCTTGACACACACAACATGTTGGTTTTTGTTTTAAAGAAATAAACCCGTGTTTGGAGGACAATGGCGGCTGTGACAAGAATGCAGAGTGCACGCAGACGGGGCCCAATCAAGTGAGTTGCCTCCTGGAGGGTCTTAACTCCTGCGCCCTAAGACCCAGGCCTAAGGAAAGAAATCCAGAACAGACCTAGGACCAGAGCAGCCAGAAACACTGCAGGACACACAAAGAAAGCACAGGAGGCAATCTGAGTGAAAGAAGATAAATGATGTGGGGAACGGGACTAGGGAAAGGGCTTTCTAAAGTGGGGTGTACTCACCTGCAAGCCCCCCGTGACCCTAGAAGCACTTGGAAGTTTCACCAAAAATGTTCTCAAGCTCAAAAATTGAGCTTTCTGATACCCAGACTCGCTCCTATTTTTCTTTGGCGCCAGGCTCTAGAGGGCACTGTGTCATGCCAGGAGCTCACAGTTCCAACTTCTGCCATTGATAGGGCCCCCAACACTGACAGCTGTGCCTGGTCCCAACTCCCTGCAAACAGCAGCCCCTTCCTCAAGCTCCCAGCTGCCTTCCTTGCCCATCAAACGGGTGTGATGGCTTGTGTTCCCGTGTATAGCCTGTGAACGGGTGTGAAGGCTTGTGTTCCCTGTGAGTGGGTGTGATGGCTTGTGTTCCCGTGTAAGCCTGTGAACGGGTGTGATGGCTTATGTTCCCATGTAAAGCCTGTGAACGGGTGTGATGGCTTATGTTCCCGTGTGTAGCCTGTGAACGGGTGTGATGACTTGTGTTCCCGTGTATAGCCTGTGAACGGGTGTGATAGCTTGTGTTCCTGTGTATAGCCTGTGAACGGGTGTGAAGGCTTGTGTTCCCTGTGAGTGGGTGTGATGGCTTGTGTTCCCGTGTAAGCCTATGAACGGGTATGATGGCTTGTGTTCCCGTGTGTAGCCTGTGAACAGGTGTGATGGCTTATGTTCCCATGTAAAGCCTGTGAATGGGTGTGATGGCTTGTGTTCCCGTGTGTAGCCTGTGAACGGGTATGATGGCTTGTGTTCCCGTGTGTAGCCTGTGAACAGGTGTGATGGCTTGTGTTCCCGTGTAAGCCTGTGAACGGGTATGATGGCTTGTGTTCCCATGTATAGCCTGTGAACGGGTATGATGGCTTGTGTTCCCGTGTGTAGCCTGTGAACAGGTGTGATGGCTTATGTTCCCATGTAAAGCCTGTGAACGGGTGTGATGGCTTGTGTTCCCGTGTAAAGCCTGTGAACGGGTGTAATGGCTTGTGTTCCTGTGTATAGCCCGTGAGCTGCAACGCCTTCCCTCAGCACATGCTACCACTGGTGTCCGAGTTCATTCTTGGTGGAGACAAAGCAATGTTACAGCTTAACTTTCTTCCCCCGCCCCCCAAACCTCTACCAATCCAAAAAAAAAAAAAGCAGGCAGCTGGCAATGAGGATGGGATGTCCATGAGATCTAGTGCTCAAGTATACGAGACTCGGTATTAAAAAAAAAAAAAAACTAGTCTTCTCATGCTGCCATTTTACAATCAGATTCAAGTCTGAGATCCGGTGTGCTAGCCCGCCCGTTAAAAGACTCTCTGCCTCTGCTCCTAAACAGGCCGTCTGTAACTGCTTGCCAAAGTTCACTGGAGATGGGAAGGCCTGCACACTCATCAATGTCTGCTTAACCGTGAGTTTCGGGGCTGCTAGGCCCTTTCTTCTCCCCTTGCAATCTCAGAGCTGTTTCTGGGTTACTTTTCCTCCTGCATAGCTGCATACCACTGGCATCCTGGGGAGAGCGAGAGAACAGACCCCACAGCCTGCCCCCACCTTGGCTAAAAGGTTCTGAAGGGAGGGACCTAGCTGTACAGAGCCAGCCCAGAATTCACTTGATGCAAGTGTCTCCAAACCAGCATAATTAGTTTCCCAAAGTACTGGGAGTGCTAAGCATTCAGGAGTCAGAACAAGCCTTAGCATCTGCTCAGAATCTGGCTCCCGAACCACAGTGACTGGGTGGTAGGGTGTTGATATGCTGCCTGGGTTTAGTTTTGTTTTTTTCCTTTCTGTACCAAATGGGGAAGAAGAGAAGGGCAGTTCACAATGACCCTGACAAGCTCCAGACTTTACGTTGAGAAAAGGAGGAGTTTCAGGGACCGTGAGATCAGTGCGTGGCCAGGAGTCGAGAGAGGGCGGGATGATCAAGGGAAACCTGAGTCTCAGGGCAGTGAGACTGCTCTGTAGGAAGCTTTGATGTTGGGCACGTAGCATTATACATTTGTCAAGACCCACAGAATGCGCGTCAGCAAGAGCGGCCAACATGCCAGCTATGGACTTTAATATCAGTGCGTCAGCCCCAACAAATGTACAACTAACAAATGCAAAGCATTAGTGATGGGGATCCCAGGGAGTGGTGGTGTCTCTACAGGAATGTCTGCACTCTCCACTCTGTTCCCGTGGTCCTGAAACATCTCTAAGATCAAGGAGTTTAGACGAAACACAACCACCACGTTCATATAGAAGTCAGCTGTCAGTTTTACACGCACGCATGCACACCCCTGAGCATAGCTTCTACTACCAGATTTGTTGTGTCTTCCTGCTTAAGCTAGCTCCGTGATATTAAGAATGCGCCCAAGAGAACACGCAGCTCTTTAAACAGGTCCTACTTAGCTCAGATAGGTCGCCCTTCATCTAGAGAGCTCTCAAGACCCAGGAACGTGAACCTCATGGCCTCTGTGCACACACAACCTCATGGCAGTCCCGTCGCGAGCCGCCTCCATCCGCTGCCAGGATAGATCTTCCGACTGTCCCATGACTTTGACTGCAGACCAGCTCCGCGGTGTGCTGACCCAGTAGGATCTGAGTCAGAAACTGGACAAGCTACCTACTGCTGCTCAGCCCAGCCCAGACCCACGCCCCCACTGGAGTAAGAGGTTCCATAAGCTTCATACCCTGACACGTCACCTCTGGGGCACTTCGGTCATCCGGGTCTGTGACAACCTGCATCGACCTGACATTGATATGTGCTGCTCTCTAGAGGCCTGGGTTTTCATGCTGTGTCTCGTTTAACTCTTCTGATACCCAGTGGGACAAGGACTGACTAACCCCGTTTACTGATGAAAAGACTCTAGCTCTGAGTCATGTCCCTAGGTGCCTTAGTTTCCTTTTCTGTCGCATAAAATACCCTAACAAAGCAAACTAGGTCAGAAGGCCCCATCTGGGTCACAACTCCAGGTCGCAGTTGGCAGGAGCTTGAGAGAACTGTCCCTGGGCACCAGGCACATATGTGGTGCACAGATATACATGCAGGCAAAACACCTATACACATAAGACTAAATAAATAACTCTTTTGAAAAGATAGCCCCCCCCCCGGAGGCATGCTCACTAGTCACCCTGATCTAGAGGCAGCCCCTCACTAAGACCCCTGCTGGTGAGTCTAGACTGTGTCCCAGTGACAATTAAAAATCCATTGGCAGTTAAAAGTAACCACCACAGTAGGGGCTGCTGTAAAATTTAACCACACCAGGACTAAAATCTAAAATCAGTGTGAGCAAGGGTGCTTCTGAAAGTTCCAGCGTAGAACCCTTCCTTGCCTCTTGCCGCAGCTGGTGGCTCCAGTGTTCCTGGCTGTAGCCGCAGCTGGCGGCTCCAGTGTTCCTGGCTGTAGCCTTTGGCTCTCTTCACCTCCATGTCTGTCTTCTTACACAGACACCTGTGGGTTTAAGGAGCCTCACCTCGAGACCCTTAGTGACATCTGTGAAAATGCTTTTCTAAATAAGGTCACAATTACTGGGGCTTGAACAGTTCTTCCTGCCTCTGGCTGGCGGGAGCAAAGACCCTTTTCTGCAATCATGGAGCTAGTACACAGCACAACCAGACCCCAGACCCATGCATGTCTGACCCTGGGCCAGCACTATAGGCCAAACACTTTGAGGGCTTGTTTTGCCTGTGCACTTCCAGCTGATGCTCCGAGAACCAAATGGACTTCCTCTCCAAGCAGGTCCATTGGCCTCCTGTTGTCCTCTGTACGGAATGCCTGTGGGGACGATAGAGGAGCTGGAACACAGAGGCTGGGCACAGGGCTGTGGCTGTGGCTCTGTTTGACAGCTGCTCTTCCATGCTGTACTGGCCAAAAGACTCGTGGCACACCTGCCCCAGGAGGTCCAGAGGCTTTTTGCCGTCCTCTTGGAAGCGTATGTTCAGGAATTAGCTCTCAATTCCAAAGTCATTAGGGCCATCAGGAGCTGGACAGGGACCCAGGGCAGGAAGCTGGACAACTTGGTTCCTCTCTAACGAATCCCATCTCCAGAGCCAGGTGTCTGTTGCTCAGAGCAATGCCGGCCAGCATTGGCTGTGTAAGAAAAACAGAAGTTTTAATGTGAATCCTTCCAGTTTTTAAATGACAGTAATCACTCAAAGGAAATGGCAAAAACTCTTTAAACAAAGTAGTTGCAGAGTGGCCTAAAAACCATGAATTTCTCTCCAAGTCCTACCACCAAGAGCCAGGCAACAGGGCCTTCCATGAGGGACTTTGCTGTTCCAACCCATCTGTCCCTTTAGTGCCACCACAGAGTCCTGGGGACCTGGTACCTTGAACAGACATTTAATCCTCACACTCCAGAGGCCCAGGATCAAGAAGCCACCTTGTGGTACAGGCCTTCTTGGTGTAACTGAGTGAGTGAAGGGGAAATGAGAAAGTCAGAGGAAGGTGGATGGAGAGATGGGGAGAGGAAGGATGCAGCCTCCACAGGAGGGGAGAAGGCTCTGTGAGGCACACAGTGCTAGGGCTGGGACCGGTTTCAGGGTGAAGGCTTTATGAAGACAGGAAGGAGTGGGTATGTGGTCAGAGAAGAGGGACCCAGAACTACATGGAGCAAGTGCCCTCAAGGTGAGCGATAACCTGGGGCCCCTAGGCCTCTGGAGTGGACAGACATCAAGGAGGCATGACAAGAAAGGGCCCTCCTGTGCGGTCTTGGAGCATGCTGGGTAGTGCAGCTGTCGAAGTCTGAGGTCATTGGCCATAAGCTTCATGTCCCCTGGAGACTGCTTTTCTAAGAGCAAATAGAAGCATATCCCCTTGGGGAGGATTCTGGGGTGCTAACCACCAGCATACTCAGCAAGTATTTTTGGGAAAGTGTGGGGGAAAGAAGATTTCCCAACAGGGGCAGGAGGGAGGGGCATTGAGCCTGTTGAGCATCTCCTCGGCTCCTCACTGGAGCTTCCCTTCCTGGCTCCATGCTCCTTCCTCCTTGGCATCTACCCTGGTTCAGAGCCCAGGCAGCTGCCACCGTGGAGGCTCACTCTGGCCTCCTCGTCCACATCCTATGAGCTCTTAAAGGCAAAGCAATGGGTTCTGTTTTATACTGCCTTTCTGTCGTCTTTCCATGACCAAATCAGAGTTTAGCCTAAATGGCAATTGTCAAACATGAGGGGTACTTATCCATAGAGGGCTGGAGATCTGGTCCTGGGATATGAGGCTGCCTGGATTAATGGCCAGCTACCAAGGTACTAGAAAGCAAGTCCAGGAAAGGCAATGAAGGTGGATCAAAGTTGGAGAGTAAGACAAAATGTGTGTGTGTGTGTGTGTGTGTGTGTGTGTGTGTGTGTGTGTGTATGTGTTTGCACATTTGTTGTTAGGGATTGAGCCCAGCTCTTTGCACATACCAGACTAGTATTTTACCCACATCCCTCAAAATATCAATGTCATCACAAAATTGCTTAGCAAATATTCATGAAGTTGGTGAATTTTCCGGTCTGACCGAGCCTCTTCTCTCATCCAATTTTCCCAGAATAATGGCGGCTGTAGCCCATTTGCCATCTGCACCCACACTGGACAAGATCAGAGGATATGCACCTGCAAGGAGAACTACACGGGGGACGGATTCGTCTGCCGCAGCAGCATCTACGGGGTAACGCAAAGTCTCCCGGCAGTGAGAGCCCAGGCTGCCATGAGAAGAGCTTTACCTACCCAGGGAAACTCCTGTGGCCTGGGAAGGGAGTGGTGTCACGATTAAGGCTGACAGAGCTCTGGAGTCAGAGGCCCTGGGTTTGGACTCAGCTCTGCAGGGAGTAGCCCTGTGACGCTGAGCGAGTGATGCCGCTTTTCTGCGCATCACTCGGGATCTGGGAAAGAAAATGATGGGGACAGCAGTCCTTACAGAACTGAATATGGTGGTGGATGTCAGGAGCACAGAGCGTGCAGTAATGCTAGCACATTGCTGTGCTCTGGGTCCGTGTGACGATGGATTCTGTGATATGTGTGATGTACCTGATATGGGCGTACAGAGTGTGGTGACTGTGTGTGTCTTGTATGTGATGTAATGTGAGTGTGGGTGAATGGTATGTGGTGTGGCATGTGTATACTCAGTGTGGTGACTGTATGATATACTATGTGTAGTGTGTGGATGTGTGGCACATGTATGGGTATGTGTGTGTGGTGCATTTGTAGTATTGATATATGTGTGGTGTACATGTGTTATATGCAGTGGATGGTATGAGTGGTTTGTATTTTATATGTGTGGTATATGTGTGTGTGAAGTATGGAGTGTGTTTGGTATGTGGAGTATATGTGTGTGATGTATGGCATGTGTCTGTGTGTATGGTGTATGGTGTATCTGTGGTGTATGATAATGTGTAGTATATGGTGTATGTGTGTATCATGTATTTGTACTGTATGATGTGTGTGCATGTGATATGGTATGCATGTCTGTGTATGTCATGTATGATGCATTTGTGGTGTATGATGTGTGTGTATGTGATATGGTATGCATGTCTGTGTATGTTGTGTATGATATATTTGTGGTACATGGCATGTGGAGTGTATGATGGGTCTGTATATGTGTGCAATGATATATGGGAGAGTGTGTAGTGGTGTATAATCTGTGGCGTATTGTGTTTCTGTGTGTGTATGTATGTATGGTGTATATGTTGTGTACTGGGCATGTGGCAGATGATGTGTAGGGCTATGGAATGTATATTTATGGGGTGTCTTGTGTGTGTATGTGTGTATGGTGTCTGGGATGTATGAGGGGGTGTGGATGTATAGGATGTGGTATATGGAGTATACGTGTTTGGTGTATTTGTGGTATGCATGTAGTAGGTGTGAGTGTATGAGGTATTTGTATGTGTGTATGTACATGTATGTGGCATATGGGGGTATGTGGGTATATGTGTGGTGTTGTGTGGCATGCATGGGTGCATGGGTATGTGTTTATGTGCATGTGAGGTGTGTGGGAGTGTGTGTGGTATATCTGTGGTGGGGGTACATGTAGGCACACATGCCGTTTGCCCTCATCTGCCTATACTGCAGATAGAGGAAGAGGCAGTTTGATATTTTCTGGTTTCTACATATTATGAACATATAAAATTGTTAGAGAGGGGCAGAGCATTCTGATTGATCAAACATTCTTGTTGTCAGGGAAGCCAATTCCGCCATAAATAATAACTGGCCTTTACAAGATTTCAACTATATTTGGTATGTTTTGTAAAGATTTGAGTTCCATTTGACATGCCTGTAGAGTTCTGTGCATTGAGGCATGGTTGGCTCTTTCTTTTGCAAATCAGATAAGATTCCAGAAAGGAGCTGGGACTCAGTGTATCTCTCGGTCGCCCTCAGGGAGCTGTCCAGTGGACAGATTGTCCCATACAGCTCTATATTCTTGTTGTGAGTCACAGCTGGAGTGACAGTTCCCTGTCCTCGTTTGCAGGAACTTCCTAAGAACCCAACAACGTCACAGTATTTTTTCCAGTTGCAGGTAAGAACTGTCTGTCTACTGAAGCATGTGCCAGGCCTGCATTCAGTGTCCACCTCTAGAATATGTGCATGTAAATCTCCGTGTATGTGTGTTTTTATTGAACTACATGTATATGTGTATGCACATGTATGCATACAAATATCAACATGCCAGATCTCCAGCAAGACATAAGATAAAGCTGTAGCCTCTGAAGTCACGGAGGGCAGAAGACAGTCCAGAACTAGGATTTATGGCAGCAGCCCAGCTGTTGGCCATTGGTGAAGTCTGCCTTAGGTACAGACAGTCACACAGCCGTTAACATTTGCAACTCTCATCACATCTAAAAGTTGAAAGGGCACAGTAAAAGTACAACAGGAAAGATCAAGGAGGGGGGCTTGGTCTGTGTGAGTCACTGAGGAGTGGGTTGTTCACACGATAGCATCGTGGCCTAGGAATGTGTTTCTCAGAACATATCCCATCATTAAATGACAGTGACTGTGTATGAAATGTCTATCACAGCAGCAGAGAAAGAGACATTATTGGGTGTGCGAGTTACCTGTCCATAGCTGTCACACCTGACAGAAACAACCTGGGGGAGGAAAGCTTTTGCAAGGCTCCATGTTTCTGGGTTGTTGTGGGGCAGGACCATGTGGTGGACAAGAGGTAGAACACACAGGCTAGGCACACCCATCCCAGAAGAGCAGGGGAGATACAGCTCTCTGTTCAGTCCATCGCCTCCTCCCATCCTTCCCCTCCAGCACGTCATGGATCCCTGGAGGAAGCAACCCTTCCATTAGGTCAGACCCCAGAGTCTCCTCTGTGTGTGAAAACAGCCTCTCAGGCACACCCAGAAGTGCGCTTCTCAGTCACCTGGGGGCTTCCTGAGCCAGTTAAGTGGACAGTCACAATTAACTCTCTCAGTGGCACAACTGGTCAGGTAAGAGCGTGCTGACCCTCTGGGAACCATCCACATAGCTCCCAGGTGCACTGAAGAAGAAGGCGTGAGGAGCCAGAAGCGAACCCCACAGTAGCCCACAGTCTTAGGGTGGCAAGAAGACAGCCAGCGGTTAAATGAATCATCTTGGTTAGCAGTCATGGGATTATCACCGCGTAACCATCATGTGGGGAGGAGAAGCAGGATCATCTTTGACGGGGTCATGGGGAGTTGTCACCCTTCTAGCTGCTCTGCTCCCAGAGTCGTTTGTCTGACAGTCACGTGTGAGTTTTACAATTAGAAAAAAAAAAGATGATTTTAATGGCATAGAATCCAGGTTTACTTTGAGACAAAAACACTGACTCTGGCATGTCTTTGGGCCTCAGCCTGTGGCCACGAGAGAGGAAGCCGCTAAGTTTGTCTGCGAAAGAGTGACATGTGGCCCTGCCTGTCTTCCTGCAGGAGCATGCTGTCCGAGAGCTGGCTGGACCTGGCCCCTTCACCGTGTTTGTGCCTTCATCTGCTTCCTTCAATCAGGAGTCCAGGGTGAGCACCAAGCTGGGACTGGAGAAGGAAGGCGTGGCCTAGAGCCTGCGCTGGTGCTGTGTGTGAGCAAGAGATTTAGTCTCAGGTAGAGCTGAGCAGCAATAGAACAGGCTGCTTGTCTGTGTGAAGACCCCTGGCAGGCCTTTGGGTTTGGGGCGCCGCTGGCCAGAGACTTTCCAAAGGCCCAGACAGTATAGGAGACTGGGGAAGTCTCAGGTCATCGAGGGATCCAAACTCTCTAAAAACTGAAGGAAAAAAAAAAGGTGCAGAGTAGAGATTCAAATAGGTCTTGACCTGCAGGAATTGCCAGAACCCTTGCTGCTCTGTCGTTCACTGTGCCCCGGTCGGGTACCCTATAAACACTATCAAACAGCTAACATCTGTATAGATAACTGCACTCAGAACGGGGCCCGGTCTACGTGTATTCCGTTTATCCTCATGTCAGATTTGCAGCTGAGCCTCATCTCCATTTCACAGTGAAGAAACCTGAGGGAAGCAAAGCTGGCGTCCCGTGGCTGGAGGGGGCTGAGAAGGGACTTGTTCCTAGCCTCTGCACATGCTACCCCTCTCTCTACACATAGATTTTAGGTACCAGCAAATCAAAGGCGCGAGAATAATGTTTAAAGTCATTTGACCTTGGTTATTTTAACTTAAAGCCTCAAAGGAGTGAGACAAAGTTTTGTGGGGTTGTTGTTGTTGACGGCGTTTCTCTGTGTAGCCCTCGCTGTCCTGGAACTCACTCTGTAGACCAGGCTGGCCTCAATCCACCTGCCTCTGCCTCCTGAGTGCTAGGATCAAAGGTGTGCGCCACCACTGCCTGGAGTTGTGTGAGCTTTTTATTACAGTGACTTCATAATTGTACCCTTTGTATTTTGAATCCAAATAGAAATGTACCTAAAGACCTAACCCTGCCTCCTCTCTAGGAGGGCCCTCCTTGGTCTCTCCTAGCATATTTCCCAAGAAAATTCTTTTCTGTGGAACATTGTAGAACACTGGCATTCTTCAACAGTGCTGTGACTGACAGGCTGGCTCAGAGGCCCCTCGAGGCCCCTCCCACCTACCGTTCTCACCCCCTTGCCTAACTCAACACTAGCTCCTCAGAGTGTGGGAAATAGGAGAGCAGAAAGAAGGTTCTAGCAACAGGCTCCTGCCTCTGGCCAACCTCCCTGGCCTCTTTTCCAGATTAAAGACTGGGATGAGCAGGGCCTCATGTCCCAGGTTCTTCGGTATCACGTGGTTGCCTGCCAACAGCTGCTGCTGGAAAACCTCAAAGTGACCACAAGTGCCGTGACCCTCCAAGGCGAGCCCATTTCCATCTCTGTCTCTCAGGTAAGAGCAGCCACTTCAGGAAGGTGCTGTCCTCATCCTCCAGATGTCCGGCTTCCCCTCCCAAGTGACAGCAGCAGCGATAATAGCTAACTACTGAGTGATTTCTGCTAGGGCGATGCTGAGATCTTTGCGTGCACCGATTCGGGCTGCCCAGCAGCCTCGTGACATGAATAATATCATTGTCCCCAATTTCCACATACGGAACCTGAACTCAAAAAGGTTAAGTAGCTTGTTCAAAGTCACATAGCAAAAAAACAGTTGAATTGGAATTCGGACTCAGAGGCAAGACAGCTCCAGACAGCACAGAGGGAGTGGAGGATGGGTGATGTCAAGGACACACTGGTGTGGGCTGTTTATTCTGTGAGCTTTCAGAATTCTGTTGAAATGACCACCTAGCCAGGTTGGCAGCTTATATGTTATCTACTGTTACCCTCACAGGTAAAGACTGCATCCTCACCTCCATTTTCCTTCTTTCCTGTTGGGACCATTTGGAGTCCTGGCCTCCAGCTGCTCTTCCCTGTTAGAGATCTTTCCTTTCCTTCTGATTTGAGTTACTGAAAGCTGTGTCATAATTGTTTACCTCAGCTCTGCTTCACGAGCACGTGTTGCCTTGAGGATCAGAGGATAAGGTTTTCACCTGTTGGCCCACCTGACTGTTGGGTATATAAGCCTCATGGTGCTATTGAATAAGGGGCTTCTTACCAGTGTCGAGAGGTCCCTGTCTCCTTGTCTGTCTGTGCCGTCTCTGTGTGTCTTTGTGTGTTACAACCTCCAGCCCCTTGCCCGAAGCTCGTGAACTGTATGGTAGCGAATAGAGCGCAGACAGGCGTTGTGCGCTGCACTTTCCAAATACCTGCTGACATCGCACGGACCACCAGGCTCTGCCCCGACGGTGAGTTCTGTGGAGAAGGCGTCCGTGCTCGTGATCTCGCTGTTTCTGTTGCTCTTCAGGGCGCCGTGTACATAAACAACAAGGCGAAGGTCCTGTCCAGTGACATCATCAGCACCAATGGCGTCATCCACATCATAGACAGACTGCTGTCTCCCCAGAACTTGCTCATCACCCCCAAAGATGCTTCAGGCAGGATTCTGGTAGGTCCCCACCGTCACCCTCCAGCAGGTGACGCCGGCGTTGTCAGCTCAGCTCAGGCTGGAGGCCTCTCTTGGGAGCACTGCCATCCTGCCACATCCAGCCACGTCCAGCCAGGGTCATTGAAGTCAGTAGGTGGATTCTAGCTAGGGCCAGTGGTGTGTGCCACAGTCCCAGCTACTTGGCAGCTTTGAGTAGGAGGGTCATTTGAGCCCAGGAGTTCCATGCCAGCCTTGCCAATGTAGTAAAATCCTATCTCCTGGCAACATTTTTTAAAAACAATTCAGTTTATGTTTTCCTCTAGTGTCCACAGGGAAAATGGTCTTATATAGACTTGGAGAAGGAAAGGGGAGGAATGGGAGGGGAAAGAGGGAAGAGAATGTGTGGATAATTATATATCCCTAAAGTTAAGCCTAGAATAAAACTTCTTGGTGGACAGAAAGAACAATTTTAACTATTCATTTATTTGCTTTTTCTTTTTTTGGTACTAAGGAATTGAACCTAGGGTTTGTACATGGTAGGCAAATGCCTTCTCCCTGAAGTACAAAATCATCCTTTTTTTTTTATTTTGAGACAAGGTCTTATTAATTTGGTTAGGCTAGTCTTAAACTCACTCTGCAGCCCAGATAGGTTTCAAACTTTTCATTCTCCTGCCTTAGCCTCCCAAGTAGCTAATATTACAGGCCTCAGGCACCAGGCCTAGTTCAGTTTTAATTATTAGTATTGGTCACTCTCCTTCATTGCAGGTGTCATAATCCACTAAACCTCACTTACAAAAAGGAGTTTAAGATATTGTGTATATGAATAAATCTTTTGGAGGCCATAGTCTAATTTCAATGCTACACAGGTAGAAACAAAGCAAACTAGAAAATCCTAAAACAAAGGACTCCTAGCCTTACCCTAGGGCCATTCTGCCTGTTACAGCTCTCCAGATTTCACCTCTCCAGCCCGTCCTCCCAGGGGACTAGAGACTACACTGCTCACACCCACACCTCTGGACTCCGGGGGCCTGGCATCCTGTTAGCTGTACCTCACATTGTTCCTTTCCAGCAACAGCTCTCACGGTGCTCGGGTTTAGTTGGCCCCGCCTTGCCTGTGGGCTCCCAGCTGCACCGCAGAGAAGTGTGGGCAGGAGAAAGCCGCTGCGGTTGCTAATAAGCCAATGGCTAGCCCAGCCCCGCGGCGACCACTGCTGTATGCAGTTGGGGTCTTAAAGCACTTGGTAAACTGTCCGACGTGAGCATGTTCACCCTACAGATGTGTCCCAAGGTAGCCATAAATGTGGCCCAACACAGAATAACAAGGTTTCTTAGATTAGATTTGATTTTTTATCTCTGTCTCCTGAGTAAGAGTGCCACCCCAAGAAGACACCATGCTCCAGTCAGAGAAGACATAGTGCCCAGTTTTCCCTGCACAGCTCTCAAGGATGAGCTTTGTAGATAGTGATGTCGTGTCACAGTGTCAAATGGTTGGAGGCACTTGGAACATGAGAGGTTTTATGTCCTTTCCTATCTTTGCAGCAGAATCTTACTACAGTGGCAATGAACCATGGCTACAGCAGATTCAGCAAGTTAATACAGGTAAAACACTAAGGAGAGAGAACTTGGGACAGCCCACCTGAAACTCTGCTTTGTTAGGTCTGCTTGTGTTTATAGCAGCGAGAGGCACTCCATACTGACCAGTCCCCAAAGAGCTCCAAGAACCTTGGTTCCCTACAGAGCAAGTCTATAATCTCTACATTAGGACCTCAATTCCCCAAAAGATCTGAGTGTCAGATTCTCTAGGGAGCTGGTTAGAAATGGGGGTTCAACATGTTCAAAACGAAAATCCCAAGGATTTTCTTCATATTATGGAAGGAAAGAACCAACTCCTATAAGCTGCCCTCTGACCTCTGCACATACCTTCCAGTAAATAATGTAGTATTTTTTGAATGAGACTATCCAAGAATGTTGCAACTGAGTAGTCCTCCTAATCACCCCCAAAACTCTATAGTCGCCCTCTACCTGTTCAGCAGGGTCTGGTTGGACAGTTTTAGAGCAAACAAGCCTGTCAAGGGCTCGACAGAGGTCATAGAGCCTACTTCACAGGGGAAAATTAATATATGTGATGTTCCCATACCACATAAGGCTCTCAAAATGATTTCTCCTGTTCATCTTGACATTTCTTTGGGGTACATTTTATCTCAAAATTATATAGGCAAACGTACATGTCTCAATACTGTATAGGATTTTTAATGAAATGTGAGAAAAATAAAAACTAGTCTTGAGAAGTTAAAATATTTGGACAGAAGTAGTATCAAAAATAGTCATTGAAGTTTACTTTCCTACTAACAGAAGTTTAGAACCAGACTCCCTGGGTTGCTTTTTAAGGAAATGGGGTTCAGGATGGTTGGGGTGCAGTGCTCTAGCTCCTGGCTGTGTCTCTCTGGGACGTGTAGATTCTGACAAGCCGCTACAGGTCATAGAGAGACACAGCACGTGCACAGTAAGGATGACGACACCTCTGTTTCAGGACTCGGGCTTGCTGAGCGTCATCACTGACCCCATCCACACCCCGGTCACCCTCTTCTGGCCCACGGACAAAGCCCTCCAAGCCCTACCCCGAGAGCAGCAGGACTTCCTATTTGATCAAGACAACAAGGACAAGCTGAAGGAGTATCTGAAGTTCCACGTGATCCGGGACTCCAGGGTAGTTTCTTAAATGTCCCAGAGATACAGTCGCAGCCTAGCGGGGAGCCCCACGGCCCGCAGGTCCTCCGTGGGGAGGAGGAAGCTTCAGCTCCGCTGGCCTCTTGAACGGTGTGCCCTCGTCACACTTTTCCATGTCACGTGGCAGAATGGCTTTTCCAGGTGTTCTGTGCCACTCCTGATTCCAGCATCCCTAAACAAACGGCTGACTCATCCTAATGCTATCAGCTGTCAGCCCTGAGAACTAGTCAGCTGTCCTGGAGAAGCCAGACCATGTAGGGGCATCAGTCACTGAGTCCTCAGTGAGGACTCTTGTCACTCTGAGATGAAGCCATCCACTCCCTGACTTCAGTTCCCTCAGTGTCCAGGTCACTTCCTGGGTCTGCATAACGAATTGCCGCAGGCTAGGCGCCCTGGGACTGCAGAAGTTCATTCCCTCCCAGCAGTGGAGGCTAGACCGCTGCCATCAGCTTATTCTAGGGGTTCTGAAGGAAAGACTGTTCCCTGAGTCTCCCACGGCTGCTGGTGGTTCCTGGCAATCTCTGGCTTCCCTTGGCTTGCGGGTACATCCATGTAATTTGCCTCCATCTTCCCACAGACAGTTTCCCTGTGTCTCAGTGCCCCTGCCCCACGATGTTCTCCTCTTCTAACGAGGACATCATTTGTATTGTATTAAGGGCCTACCTGACTCCAGGGTAATTTCATCTTACCTAACTACTAACTGTATCTGCAGAGACCTTGCTTCCAAATAAGGTCACATTCTAGCGTTCTTGGGATCAAGATTTTATATCGTTTTGATATTTTGCATTTTTCTTGAAACAGGGTCTCACCAGGTAGTCCTGGCTAGCTTGGAACACACTAAGTAGACAAGACTATGCTAGAGTTGAACTCAGAGATCTGCCTGCCTCTGCCTCCTGAATGTTGGGATTAAAAGTGTGTGCTGCCATAGCTAACTCATATAACTTTTAAAGGAGTACATTTCAGGACAAAAAGATGGCCTGAACCATTTCCCAGCTAACTGCACTCATCCTTCCATTGGCTCCATCTGTCTGGATAGCCTCTTCCAGGATGCCCCGCTGACGAGAAGGAACTTCCACCCCTAGGAAGCCAGGGTTACCCTAACCTCTGACTGCATTCGCTGTGCTTCAGCGGAGCTGTTACAACAGGAAATCTTCCCCTGGAACTTGGTTTCCTGGCCAGATTCCCTTCAGGCCCAGTGCAGGTGTTAACATGGCTGCTTCTCTTCCTCAGGCTTTGGCTTCAGACCTGCCCAGGTCTGCCTCCTGGAAGACACTGCAAGGCTCAGAGCTGAGTGTGAAGTGTGGAACTGGCCGCGACGTCGTGAGTGTCATGGGGTGGGGGGATCAGGTGGCCTGAAAGCTGTTCTCCAACCATTCCCATTTGAGAGGCCTTTGGGTGTCTCGGGGTGTGTTTAGGAGGGGAGGGTTGGGTTTTTCTTTTCCATTGTCAGCAAGTTCTTTTTCGCTCACTGTCTTTAGGGGTGGCTATGAAACACCTGGTTCACCCTAGCATTCCAGCCCCTCATGACAGGTGCAGGAAACACCCTGCATGTTTGCTTATTTATTTTAGTTCTTTCTGAGCCTTATAGGAGCTGGCTACATTATACACTGTGGGAAGAGAAGTTTGAAGGGATTGTTGCGCTCTCTCTCTCTCAGGGCGAGCTCTTTCTAAATGGACAAATGTGCAGGATCATCCAGCGAGGACTCTTGTTTGACCTGGGCGTGGCCTATGGCATCGACTGCCTGCTAACGAATCCCACCCTGGGTGGCCGGTGTGACACTTTTACTACCTTCAATGTTTCGGTCAGTCCTAAAATTACCAAAATCGTGAAAGAACCTTGGGCCAGAGACCAGCCCTGGGGATCCTACGTGGCTCCAAGGAGGGGCCACGATGAGACCAGGTCCCAAAACACCCGAGGGCCAATTGGTAGTTCTTCAGATGTCACCAAGAATCGGCAAGCATCTGCTCAGCCAGTTTCCGGACTTGAATATTCTTGCTTTGCTTGGCACCATCCACCCATGATGCCAAGGAAACCGTGCTGGGATGCCAGATGTTAGCCTTCTAGTGTAGCATTCATTTTTAGACACACCCATCATCTTTTTAAATTCCTGCCAGGTTATGTCATATATAACCGGCATACTGGGCAATTAACCAACATGGTTCAGCCTTATATATTATGTGGGCCCTGTACACCTCCATTGACCAACACGGTTCAGTCTAATATATAATATGGGCCCCGTACACCTGCAACACTGAATGAGCCCATGTCGTGGGCCCTGCACCACACAATATGCGTTTGCCTTCATCCAGCCAGTGCCACTGGGTGAATCTGGCTCTGAGCTGCTGTGCTGGGTACCAAGAGTAGTTACTACCAACTCCCCGTACAGACTTAGAAACTGTTGTGACTCCACAACAGGGCTGTCACTGCTCGGTGTCAGTGTCTGGCATCACTTAGACAATTTAATAAATGTCCCACAATTTTAGGATTCCAGCCTAAACAGGAGATGAACAGTTTTCCTTCCTGTTTTAGGAGCTGTAACCATCTTAACTCCTCAAGTGTGTCTGTACACTGTCTTCAGCTAATTAGTTTCTTTTGCCAATTCCCCGAAGGTCAAATGGCAGCAAGTATTGTCCCTGAGCTATGCCCTATAGACACTGAAGTTCAGAATGTATCAGTGATTGGTCAAAGGTCTCACTGCCAACTTAAAATGCAATTGCCTGCGTCCCCACTCCCCACTGCTGCAGTCTGACCACACTGTACTGCCTGGCCCAGCTCTGTACATCAGCGGACTTTCAAACGGGCATCTAAGACAGACCCTCAGAATTCTCCAGGGCTAAGTGAAGTGTGTGTCTTTGTATAATCTTATTGTAGCTATGTCTTAAGACAAAGGTGTGTTTGTGTGCATCTGCAGTTGCATGTAAAAGCCAGAGGCCAGCCTTAGAATCCTCAGGAGTTATCTACCTTGTTTTTTGAGACACGGTCTCTCACTGATCGAGCCAGGCTGGTTGACCAGCCAGCAAGCTCCCAGGGAGATGCCTATGTCCACCCCCTGCCCAGTGCCATCACTACAAGTATGCGCCAACAGGCCTGGCTGTATAAGTGATTCCAGGTCCTCCTGCTTGTGCGGCAGGAGCTTTGCCAGCTAAACTGTCTCCCCAGCCCCAGGTTAAGTTCTCACCCAGACATCAGCCAGGGACATTTCCTCGTGATCGCCAATATCCTTGGTATTAAAGTTTCTCATCTTGCACACTAGGGGGACTGTGGGAGCTGTGTCTCTACTCCCAGATGCCCACCGTGGAGCAAACCAAAGGTAATTATGAATCATGGCATCTGGAGGTCGTAGGGATGTCCGTTTTCAGACAGGAACAGACTCATTCAGGGCGGTGTGGCCATAGACTGTGTGTCTCGTCTTCAGACCACAGTCTTCTGGTGGGGGAGTGTGTGTGTCAGGGTCTACAAGTGTATGATGAGTGTTCTCCACCCAGGTAGCCTGTCACTTCCCTGCCCATCTTTTAGGAACTCGTGAAGAGTGGAATCACACACACTTAGAGAGTAGAGCATTATTGGAATTGCAGAAATAGTGGGTATTGCAGCTGTTTGTGCTGGAGATGTGTGCAGGATGAGAGAATGAGTCTCAGAACAAGCACATTCAGGCCACGGCCACACAGCTGCAGAGAAGCAACGCTAGGGCTAAAGACCAGAAAGCCATGTGGGGTAGCAGCTAAGAGCCTCAGTCTTGTAGTCCATGGGCATGGGGCCAGGGGACAGATTCCAGGAGTCCCTGCCAAGTTACATGGCCTGCCGATATTGTCTCCATAGAACAAAGTGAACTAGCAAGTCCCTGTGTAGTCACTAGGAAAACACCAGTTTCAAGTAGAGGCACAGCTAAGTGGTTGCACGGAGTACGTGCTCGTGAAGCGTTATCTTTATCACTTATTCTAGATCAGAGCTTGAGTTTAGTCCTCGCAAGCACGCAATAGTGAAGGACTTCCTACTAGTAAAACACCTAGTAAAAACCTACTAGTAAAGAACCAGTCTTCGCAGCTGTGGAAAGGCGCAGTCCATGCAACACTTGCTTAAGAAACTTGAGGACCTGAGTTCCAATCCCCAGCCCCCACTCACATAAAAAGCCAGAAGCATGAGCTGCTACCTGTAATCCCAATACTAGGAAATGGAGGCAGGAGGGTCCCCAGGACTCAGTGGACGGCCATTGAGTCAGTGAGCTCTAGGTTCAGTGAGAGACCCCATCTCAAAACATAAGATGATGCACAGTAAAAAGGAAGCCCACATCAACCTCTTCCCTACACACACACACACCACATATACATACACACATACACTACATATACATACACACATACACCACATATACATACATACATACACTACATATACATACATACACACACCACATATACATACATACACACACACCCCATATACATACACACACACGTCCCACATACATACACACACACACGTCCCACCCACATACATACACACACACACGTCCCACCCACATACACACACACACACGTCCCACCCACATACA